>JABMBT010006597.1:0-16878 GCA_018906895.1 Odontocolon sp. PSUC_FEM 10030002
AATCAAAACTTTCCCGGTTTTTCAATCGAATCAGTACCGGAAACTCCATATGTTCATATTTTTAATACCTAGGAATATAATAAATGTGCAACATTTGTCCACTTGGGATTTGTCCGGGAAGCAGCGAGAAATGTCTGAATCACATTGACGAGACGACTGGGGAATGGGAGTGAAATTCCGGTATAACCACAAGTTTACTGGGGGTGTATCCGCCGGGTGAGAATCGAGGGTGGATGTTCACCCAGTGATGACATATATAGAAACGCGCACGCGCTTCTCGTCGCTGGTGTTTTTAATTAGCAATTAGCAAGCTAACACATTCATTTCCGGTTCGTCCGTTGCGGCATTCTGCCAGGCTGGGACGGCCCGAACCCGCGCAGTAAATGCAAATAGGTGCCCACGCACGGTACAGGTACCGGCCAATTGATTGAATTGACTCCACGCGCTTCTGCCAACCATCGCCAGCCGCACTGCAACTGCTTCGATCGTATCAACACACATACTCGTACTCACACTCCTACGCACAGTTCCGCTTCGTATATTCTCTCGTGTAGATCGTCGATGCGTACGTTCAGCTTCGAGTCAAGAGAGAGAAAGAGGGAGACATAGAAAGAGAAAGAGAGAGAGAGAGAGAGAGAGAGAGAGAGAGAGAGAGAGAGAGAGTTCTGCTGTTTCTCTCTTTTTCACACATGCAATTGTGTATTTACATCAGCATATACAGAGAGAAAGAGAGAGAGTGAGGGATACATGTACACATCTCGTAAACCAGAAACATACGCATGAATTCTCAAACTCGCTTCTCTATCTCTCTCTTACAAACACACGTATCGATATATAGCAACATAACGTGATATACCAACCACTTCCGCGTGGATTTTCGCGAGCGAAAATGTCGAATATAGAGTGTAAAGTTGATACATATATATACATACACATATATTTATAAAGAGAGAGGGAGAAATGGGGATGTGTGGAAAAGCTTTCTCGACGTATGCGGTGGTCCGAGTGAATTTTGCGCGTTCGTCCGGGTGCCTGGACGGGTGGAAAACCAACGGAATGCTGGTCGCTCTGGTCCCTCTCTCAACGTACAGGTCGAGTCATCGGACCGTGGAACGACCATGTCGTTGGTAGTTTCACCGTTTGCGGGCTACTTTGTGGCGCGAATTGAACGTTCGGCGTTTATTAGGAAAGCGCGACGCGGTGTTGGTTCTCTGGCACACCGTCCACCAGGCAACCACCCTTATATCCAACCCGTCTCTAAAAAGCCAGCAGTAGAGTTTGCAACGAAATACGTTCGGAGGAAAATAGGTCACTAACTGAGAGAATTTCACATCGCATTCGTCGTCTCGAAAAATCTTTCACGAACTTCTTTGATTCCAATTTTTTTTCTTACTTTTTCCTTCCTTTCATCGTTAACGTCTTTTTTCCATGAAATTTTAACGAATCCGTATACCATTACATCTAAATTATATCGAGAAAAAATTAGGTTTTCAACGTGTTCTTATTTTCATTTTTTTATTTTTTTGTACTGACGTCACGACCCTGTCGAATATATTGGACGAATTGTGTATAGATATATCGAAAATTTAAATATTGTTGCGGATCCGAGTGTATGAAAACACTCGGAGATCTATCGACAGGCACGGCGAGGTGGAATCTGTAGTCGAAGAGAATAGAGAAAGAGAAATATAGAATCTATCGAGAATTCGATCGATCGATACGTCGGACGGTTGTCCTCGTGGCTTCGGCGTCGCTGGCCAATAACGCCCAACAATAACTCGCGATATCAAAGAAATCAACGAGCGCCTTCATCCATCCGCCGCACTCCCGTCGCCTCTGCACTGGTCCAGAGCAACTGTGTATTGGCAATTGTGTTCGTTTCAACGCCATCCCGCGACCCTGTCATTCTTTCTTATTCTTCCCCTCATGACTCCTCCACATTTCGCCACTTTTGTTCATTCCATACACTTCGTCACCTTTTCGAAGCCATCGGCCACCGTCCGTCTACCTCTGGATCCCCTGCGACCGTCGAATGTGAACTCAACTGCCTCGTCATTCTTTCTCTTCTTCGCAACGTTCCATTTTTGTTTCTACCCTCAACCCTGTCACGTTTATTCTCTTCCGCTTTTTCTCCCTTGTATTCTCTTCATTTTTATCAATAGACGTGAGATAGAAAAAAAGAGAGATAGGGAAGCTGCAACAGTGCTGCAACACAAAATTCCACCTTTCTTTAGAGACACCACGTCAAATCCAAGAAAAGATCGTCGGATGCGAGACTATCGACTTGCTTTCTATTCCAAACGTCCACGCAGAATGAGTTCCATTGTTGCAACGAAAAATAAAAAAAAAAACAAAAAAAAATAGGAGAGAGTTTGACGCCTTTTCACGTTTTAGAGAGACGTTACAATATCACCAAAGTCTCAAAAAGTTGAAATGGGCAACGTAACTAAATCGTCCCTAAACATCAACAGCAACCCCCATGGTTTTCTTTAATCTTGGTTCTTCGGACCGTGTGTTTCACCCTCGTCGTGATTGAGAATTTCACGGGAGAGAAAACTTTTTCGTCTCTCGCTCACACGCCTTTTACGAGGTAGAGTTCGAACGTTGGGGAATAGCTAACGTAGACTAGAAGTAAAGGGGTGAAGGCGAGGTACGAGAGGGTAAGAGAGGATTGAAGAGTGTGGGATACTGGCTGGAAGAAAGAAAAAGAGACGCACGAGGGAACGGGTAGGAGAAAGCGACAGTAAACGTTTTATCTCGCCCGAAAGTGGGCGAGGTGGGAGCTCAACGGTTTGCGTCTCTGAGTTTCAGTGTGGAAAACACAATTACCGGGTAACCGTGGTACGAAAAGAGAAAGAAAGAATTAGATGCAGAGGAAAAGAGAAAGTACAGCTGAATAGTGTCCTCAGCGTAAAAGCTGGGAGTCGAGAGACATCAGGCGAGAGCCTTCAGGGTAACCACACTCTCATCTCATTCTCACTCTCTCACCCTTTTTCCCGACTCGGTTCTCAATGTTCTCTTTTTATCCTGTTTTTTTGCATCGGCGTGTGTTACGATAGATAGCTAATGGAAGAAGCTTCCCCGACAACAGTAACAACGGCAGATCGACGAGAATGAGTGAAAAGAAAGAATAGGGGGTAAGAGAAAGTAGAAAAATAAGGGAGTCGGTGAATGAGTGGATAGAGAAAAAAGAAACAGACAAAACGGGCATCCAGGGTAGTGACCGAGAAACAAGTGTTGAGCTTTCAACGCGTGTTCATTCGAATGGCAATAGTCGTATAATCGTAAATCGAGATAAGTAGAAATGGACCTGAATAGTCAGACAATCGTAGCGATCTTTTCCTTCAAATGCGTTTCTCTTCTTCCAATGAAAATGATGATTCAGGATTATCGGGAGATGACTGTAGATACCTTTGTTAATCGACAGTCATTTACATTATCTCAGGAGTTATTCTTCCCGAAGAGTATCATGGAAAGGAGACAGGGACAAGTTTGAAGGAGGAGACGACGAAGGAGAAGAAATATATACTGAAAGAGACAAAAAGAAGAGTAGAAAAACCGATGGAGGCGGTATAAGGATGAGACGAGCGGTAAACACTTGACGAAGAACAGCATCGAAGGATAATGGATGCTTGGACAATAGAGGGTGGCCGTGGCTACCTTACTTATGGAGTTACAGTGCCTCCGTTGTCAACGAAACGACGGCGTATAGCTCCAACCGTTCCATCGTCTTGTTCGCTCTTTCAGGGCTAGAGAGTGGCTTACATCATGAGCTTGCGAGAGAGTAAGAGCGGAAGGAAGAAAGAGAGGATGAGCAGAGCAGCTTGAACGAGCGCGGGATATTATGAGGAACGCGACCGTTCTCTCATTCTCTTTTCCCCTCGACTCCTCGTAGATTCTTTTGAGGCTCGTCCCTCTCGTCCAAGAGATGCTTGCCGTTCATCTCTCCCACCCTCTCTTCGCTCCTATCCTCTGTCCTATCCTGTGTGTATCGCGTTTAATAACCGTTGAAGTTTCCGCTTTGCACCCTAGCGAGGAGGACACGAGGCGCTTTTGTTGGCTGTCATCGGGTGCCATGAAGCTGCTGCTACTGCTGTTGGGGTGCCGATGAGAGCTTCTAAACCTGCTGGAGCCTTGCTGGAAGTAGGGTTCTATTGTACACTGCGAGACCTATGACCAACCGCGAAGCCTCGTCTTGAGTCTTGAAACACTCGGTTGCTTTACGTGCTTTCCTCCTCGTCTGTCTCTGCACAAGCTCCTACAGCATTGAAGGAAATAAGTAGTACTAGACCATGAACGTTATGGTAAGACATTGAAGCAGGCCATTCAGCTTTACCATATCTCAGAAGATGTTGGAAAAAGAATGCAAGTATGCAACAGTTGAAACTGCACCTTTGGCAACCTCGTTGGAGTCTCATGATTCTTTCTCAATGGATAGAAGAGAAAGAGTTTCGCAAAGTACGGTATAGTGAGAATCTCTTTGATAGAACCTGGAACACTCGTTGTGCACCCGTATGCTCAATGAATGAACGACAGAGGAAATAGGTAGGTGCTGTTTCAGCTAGCCGACCAGGTGCATCACAATAAAAACCATTTCGCGAAACGAGTATCGAAGTGCTCGAGATTCTCGAGGTTCGCAACTCTCTCGTCGGGTTCCACTGATGCTTTTGCTGGTTCTACTGTTATAAGTCGGAGGTCGTCACAATAACGGTCGACTAGGGTCGAATCTCCCCTCCTAGAGAAATGTTTCTCACTTTTCGCTCGATCTTCTTCTTCTTTTTTTTTTTTTTCTTTTGTTTGTTCCAAAAAGGCACAAGTCCGGAGCGGAACGAAATGGCAGAACGTTACGTGGCAACGACGACGAATCAGAGAACAGCATCGACTGTGCGTTCGGCCAACTTTACTTCCGCTATCGGGCAGACACAATAGTTTTCCCGAACCTCGATGCTTATATCAACGAGATGGGGATGGAAAAGACAGAGGAGATCAACGACGTGACGATGTACACAGACAGATAGAGAAAATTCGCCAAGTTTGTTGTAATGTCGATGCTGTTTCCTTTTGTCCTACCAAGGCCATAGCATTGTCCCTCATCTATCGCTCGACTTGAAATGCGTCTAAATAAAACACGATTGGGCTTTTCGTGAGGCGTGGCGCGTGACAGTAATGGAGGTGAGAGCGAGGGTGGTGAAGGTCGAGAGAAAAGATGGAAACTGAGAGAAAGAGAAATGAGGGAGGAGGAATGAGAAGGGTGGAAGGACAAACTCCGACGAACCCAGTGAAATTTTCACGAATGTTGAGAGTTCCTCTCTCATTCACACCCTTTCCTCTTGTCCTTCTTAGCTATAGCTATCTCGCTTCCTCCTCTCCAGTCTGCACAGTAGTCCGGGCCGCTCACGTAATTTCAAATTGTCTGTCCAACTACTAACTAGTTGACGGGAGTGGCGACGTTGTGAAGGAGAAGGAGGAGGAGAGGAAGACGAAGAGGACTATACTGCCAGAGTGCAGAGTATAGGACCAAGTGAGACCGAAGGGTTGGGAGGATACCAGTCTGTGCTGGCGGTTCCGGCGAATTTCCAGAATCATCAAAAGGAATTAGCGCACTACAACGTCCTAGAGTCGAGTTTGCTGGAGATGGGGAATATTTGACGAATATTTAGGTTCTGTTTCGAACGTTTATTCGACTAGAGAGGTAGAAGAGACCAAACGTGACAGACGCGAGAGAGGATTGGAGGTAGTTTGCTCCAGAAATGCAAGACTACATCAGGGAACTAAATATTGGAACGGTAGAGACATGAGTCAAGGGGCGAGGAAGAGGGTACCCAGGAGGGTCGAAAAGGGGGATGAAGTGAGCGGACGAGGGATGAACAGATGAAAGAGAGGGTGAAATAGGAGCAGACGATGACGGGACACGCTCGTGGTAACGCCTCGTTTACGTATAAGCGACGCTCATCGCTGTCGTTAAGGCGCCCTTACGCGCACCTGCCGATGTATATGGGTATTTAGGCTAAGGAGAGGCTGCTCAGAGAGGTGGGTGACCGTATAGTCGTGAAGCAGAAGCAGCACCAGCACCGCGCGCAAGGCTCTCTTCAACGTTTCGGATTTAACGATCGTTATCCGGAAGCATCCTGGTCGCCCTCACTTCCCCCCTCCCCTTCCTCCCATCACATTTAGAGAGTCGTGAGCATCGAGGGACAGACTCGCTACACTCTCATCCAAACTCAGTAGCGACACCACATATTCATATGTTCCTCTATGAGTAAATATGCTGTATGCGCATCTGTTTCCCGCGTGTGTGGTAATGATCCTCATTCCACGTTCCAAAGGAAATTTCAAAAATGCACCCCTAGGGAGATTTCCAAAAATCATTTTTTATAAAACAATAAGAATGTTTGTTATTAGAAAAGAAATAGACAGAAAGAGGCAATGTACGAGGTATTCTCAGATCAATTTTCTATTTTTGGGGTGGACTGAATAATGAGCTGAATCGTTGGATGTTGTACTAGAGTCAGAGTGAGTCCGGGAACTTGTTTCGTAAATATATCTAGGATGGTAGGGAGGATAGTGGACTCGCGAGCTTCAGCGGCGCGATTCGAATGGAGAGTGAGTGAGATGGACATCGTTGGAGCTCTGTCAGAACGACGCCAGATACTGCTACCGGCTTATATCGGTCGATATTGGACAATTGAATGGCGATTTCCCCGCGGGCCAATCGTCGATTCTATCGACTCGCAATAGACCATGCGGTGTGTGCTAGTGTAGTGTGCGGTGTTCACTGCCTTTCCTATATGTACCATTCGAGAACGCGCGAGTTGCTCGTTCACTCACTCACTCAACGACTCAACCCTCCGATTTACTATCTCACTTTCTCTCTCACTTTCCTGCTATTCTATCTTCCTTCGTTCACAGTTCAGACTCGGTCATCAAACGATCGGGACTGGCGTGTACACGAGAGTCGAGTTCACCCACGACTGGATTTCAATCCGCGTGACGACTATCAGTAGGTGCAACGACGAGAGATTCGCGGTGCATGGTCAGACAACAGAACAGACCAGCAGCGTGACGAATCCGCCCAACACCGATCGGACTACTCTACCGCACTGTGTCGTCTCCCATTCCAGAACTGCATTGAAAATCCGTATTCTCTTCTCTCGTGAACCGTACCGTATTCCGCTACACCGCCCAGGAGTGTATCAACGTGTTTTTGGCATCTACTGTGAGTATTGTCATTCTGTTGAAGCACTTCAGCAAGTAACGCATAAAGGCGAGAAATCTTTGATGATAATTCCTATTTGACTCGATGCAGAAGCTAAAATTTATTTCAGAATTGACCTGGAAATTAGCCAGGTCAAAATTACAGAGACAATTCCAACAAGGTTTTGGTAATACAATTTACCAGCAGCAGCACCAGCAGCAGCACCAGCATGAAACTTCTCTCGCACCATTAGAGCTGACCAATAACTCTGGACGATGACTCGCGGGAACCAAAGGGGATTGGAATGGATCGAGGATCATGATTCCAATTCTGCGAAGAGAGACAGAGAGACTCAGCATCACGAGGGGTGCACGAGAGATGAGTTAGAAGAGGACCGGATGAAGGGATGGTCAAACGTGCCGCTGTTAACAGTTTCCGGGGAGTTAACAAGGTTTTGGATACGCGGTCCGTCCGTCCGTCTGTCCAGTGACCACTGTGGCCTGGGTTGCGGGACAATAGGACGACATTAGGACCCCTCTAGCAACCTAAATTCACCACCGTCACCGGCGTTGTCTCCTTCATTCCTTCCTCCTCCCGTTTCCCATCTCCTTGCCTCTGGCCAACCCTCTTGTCGTTCCACCCCTAAATATACGCTGGTCTACCCCATCCACCAACAGCACACCGGATTTCCCGGTCGTGGGACCTACTCCACGTATCTTCCCTCCGCGTAATTGCCAAAGCTCGAGCCTAGAACTGCCTACTGTGGCTCCAAGTTATCCTCCTATACCTTTTCCAAAGGGGAGCGAATTGTATACGGTTGCTGCTTCTCACCCGCATTGACCACCAACTTCACCTCAATCATCCCCTCAAATCTCACGTTCAAGGCATATCTCCGATTCTCCGTTTTCGTTTTGTTCGTCTCTAATGATATTCCCCTTCAAATCGACGTATAGATATAGATGAAGATAAAGGGATTGCATTCCGTAGGAACAATCTCTACGCGAACTGCGGTTTGTTCACAGAGAATCGTTGGACTGTGAACAAACGAGCCGGAGAATCGTTGAAATGGTGCTGATTCAGCAGGGTTACCAGCCTCGCCAGTGGAATTGTACGAACGCGTGAAAACAGGGTGCAATAGTTACGGTTCACTGCCGAAAGAGAGAAAGAGAATCCCGCGGATCACGAGGAGGAATTAATTATTCCGGAAAGTAAACCGAAGGTGAACTCCCGGAGGCTTGCCGAGAGCGAGATGAGAGACAGAAAAAGATAGCAAAGACAGAATCAGCCTCCTTCTCGTCTCGTTCGTTCCCTCCTTCATCCCCGAATGCGCCAACAGCACTTGCGTCCTGAGTCTCTTTAGACTTGGTGTGCGCGTCACGTTTTCGACGAAACACGGCTTTCGACTCTCATCCTCTTCTACCCCTGATTCCTCTCTCTTGCCGGCACGAATCCTCATGCATGCAGGCAGGCAGACGAGAGTCGTCCCGTGGGATATCGCGAGACTGGCGAACGAGAACGAGACCATTCCTGTTCTGGGACGAGCTCAACCTCCCAAGCCTCTTCGTTCTCGTTCTCCTACCCTCTCTCCCACTCATTCATTCTTTCTTTCTCTCACGTTCCACGATATATCGATTTCCTAGAAGAATTCCAATCTCCGTAGAAACGATATACCTGCTATCGAACATTGAGCGTCCGCACCTATCTATATATATTTACCTATATCGATATATGTATATCGATCAAAGCCACCAAAGTTATCGCATAAACGAGAAAAGTATAGTAAGAGAGAGGAAACCACACGAGTTGGACTATTTCACCCTCAACTCGGTGTATCGGAGTTTCAAACCCTTCCCCAGACTTCCCTCTTTCCCTCTTTCCTCGCTGATTTCCATTCTCGAACTTCGTTCAGCGTTTCGATCTGATCCCTGAGCTGAAACGAGGCTCCACAGAGGGTGCGAACAGGATGGAACGAGAGAAATACGTAATTATGATTTTCTGCTTATGGAGATGGGGATATCAACCTGTATACGGGTACGCGATTACAGTAGGCTGATTGTATAAATTAATTTCCGCCCGGAAGTGAGAAACTCAACATCGACATCAGTAATTTTCTCGGGAAGTGATAGGAACATTTCCTGCGGGTGCTCCGAATCGTCGGAAAGTTTAGGCGCACTGTCATCCGCTTCTCGGCAATTCCTCGAGCCTTTTACGATATTCAGGGCTCTCTCAGTTCACTTGACAGTTCTTGAAAAATTTGTGATATCTTTCAACTTTAAAATTATTCCGAGTGACGAGGAAGAGTTCCACTCCTTTTTAAATAATGTTTTTTTCATAAAGTAACGTCTTATTTAAACTCAAATTGAATTCAAATAAAACATTCAGGTACAAGTCTGGAATGAGACGCGTATCATCTGCAAACCAGAAGGGTAACATGTATATAGAGAGTATGAGGAAGACGTGGAAAATCTTTCCTCCGTGTTCATAGATATATCCTTCGAGTCTCCGATATATGCATCCTTGTAGCGAATGTGAGAGAGAGAGAGAGAGAGAGAGAGAGGGAGAGAGGGAGGAAGGAGAGAAACTTGGAGTGACGAGGTAAACCCTGGGAAAAGCGGAAGCAGACCAAAGGCAACGGGAACCCAGCGAGTTTAAAATCGACTTTAGCTGTGAAGGTGGAAAGGACGACTTCCGGATTGCAAGTGCGGAGCGAACGAAGGAAAGACGGGTTTAGTGTGCAGAGACCGTTGCTTATCTGTATAGGCATAAGTTCGTTCAAAGAGAGCGGGACGGAGGAGACGAGTTTTACGAAAGTACACCGGAAGTAGCCGGAACACATTCCCTATCCAAGCACGCTGTTATCCCACGTTTTCCATCCTCTCCTTTCAAAAGGCAACCTTCGCCTTTCACGTGAGCTCCAGGGCCGACAAACATTAATTAATAATCAATAGGTGTCGCTTTTCGTCCCATTCATCCTGACTTTTTCTTTTTTTTTGTTTGTTAGGGTTTCCTGTTGTATCTCATCCGATTAACGATCCAACTCTCTCGTCACATCAGACATTGCACACTGACAATGGCTTTATGTACGAAAACCCTAAATAATCTATGTGGCAATGTCTCTGTGAGTTGGTGCACCGCAAGAGAGAATGTCTTCATGAATTTTGAATCACGTTCATGTCCTCTGCTCGAGGAAAAGTTTGTATGCGAACAACATTGAGAAACCGCGAGGTCAATTCAACAGGGTCTCTCTTCTATCGAACTAAATTCCCCAGATCGAGAACGTGACGTACGACTGGATCGTAACGTGACTCTGTCGATACAGCTAATGATAATAATCACATAAACAACAGTAGAACAGCAAGAGGAAACTACGCAGCCGGAGGGAGAATCGCGATGTGGCAGCTGATTTAATTAATTATTCCATCGGATTCCGCCCCCTCTCCTCTCTATCTTTATCCGTATCGCTTTTTCTACTTCTCTCTCTCTCTCTCTCTCTCTCTCTGCCTCTGTCTGTTCACAATTTGTACTGCAGTTCGAAGTAAAGTCGTATAATTTCCAGTACCGTGTGAGCATTACGTCCTGTACACGCGGTACTGCCAGGTACGCCAGGTTTTTCCATTTCATTTTACCGACAACTACATTGAACGAAGCTGAGCGAACCGAGTGTTGACCCCAGTACGATCCACCCCTCGAGCACAATCAGCAACGCGTCGCAACTCTCGCGCAATTTGCTCGACCGCAACATGACGTATGACCACGGCAATTTTGTAAACACAGAGATTTTCGGACTCGATGCTGGACACGTTCGAGGATGGGGCTTGGAGACAGTGCTATTCGACTGCTCGATGAACGTGGCGGGGTTTCACCGGACGTGGTATGTTGAACGAGCCTCCATTTTAACCGTTTAATATAACAATTTCGTAAACGAGTCTCGTTCAACGTGAACGAGGAGAATGAGAGAGCTTTTATACAAGTATTGAGGGGGTTGCTGGAACAGAGAGACTGAACAGTGAGAGTTCAAGACATTTTGAAAGCAGCAAGGGGGTTGTTAGTATCTCTGTCGTTGTACCAAAGCTCTACAAACTCCACTTCCGAGATTAGGTATGGTACATATGAGCAACGATAATCATGTCGTAACCGGAAAAGGATTACGATAACAAGAGTAACTCCAGGAGACAATAACTGAAAATCGACGTATTCTCATACAGGATTGCCTCTGATCTCTATTGCGCTCTTTATTCTATGGTATCTTATTCTGGAGCAAGAGTTAGAAAGAGAGAATGGAAGAGAGTAAAAAAGAAAAGAAGAGAGATTCGAAATACGAAATTCCGTACGTTCCAGAGGTTTCCGGAGCTACGCCAGCTTTCCAGTCTACGATTTCCGTAATCATATTCCAACGATAATGGATTCTTCAGACATGTTCCAGAGTGCAGATGCTGCAGCGATTCTCGTATATGTTATATTATACACGTACCATGTGTCTATGTCATGATACAGTTCAATAAATGGATCAACAGTGGATTCTCCATCTGTTTCTCCATTTCCTTTCCCAGAGACACTAAAGTCTATCATCACATCCAATTCGTCGCTCCACATGTAGCTCCACATATTGTAATTATGCTCTTGATGACAAAGGTAATCGAATCACCCGTGCTGAATCATTCTGTACATGATATATGTTGCTTTTTTTGAGTGTAGGTATAACAATAATCCTGGCAGTTACTTTTATCGTATACTGGAACTCCACCAGACTGATTTCAATTTCTTTGGTCCTGATGACTTTTCCCAAGATTTTTCTGCAGTCATCCATCACGAGTATCATGACGTGTCCGATATACATCATTTATAGGAGAGTTGGACGTGTTATTATAAGCTTTTTTTGCGGTTAAACGAGCCAAGCAGTGAGAACACTTGGTCGCTTTGGTTGGGACAGCATCGTTGGAAAACGCAATTACCAACGTTCGTTAATCATAGACGCGTGGGAAATAGCTGTGTAGGAATGACATTAACGTAGTTAGCCACGATATTGCTGTGAGGGAGGGTTGGAGGTAGTGGTTACCATTCCCTTCTCCCCAATCCCAAGCCCTCTATACGATTACGAGGGTACGATTACAGCGTAAACCAGCAACTCTCTAACGGAATCCACTTTTCCACCTGGCACTTCGATTACTCTCGTTAATCGCAACCGCTCGTGCTGGCTCTGTGTACCACCGAACAAACTAACGCACGGTTTGTACTGGCATTACTGTAATAACGAGATCCGTGCATGATCCCGTATCATCCCTTTTCACGGTGTGTATGTACGTGAGGGTTTGTATCTATATGCACAGATATGCATGATAATGCATCCGTTTTATTTTTACACAGTCTCGACCTCCTCGTTCACACCAAGGTATACCAAGGTGTTCTGAGATGAAATCCAATATTGGACTTTGATGACATTGTAAATAATTTTACCACGTTTGGTGTGGTACTAGCCTTAACTGGATTGAAATTTGATGGTTGGTTGATGCATAACTTCACCTGTGCCAAAAACTTTAAGTGCATCAAGTTATCCAAAATCATACTTTAACAGATTTTCTATCAAAACAGAAAGAAAGATTGCAAAGCATATCTGTCGATCGAATTCGATCATTCTTGGGTAGATCCGCGAGGTTCATTTTCGATGGTTTGCCATGAGGGAGCCAGCAGCTTGCGTCTTTTTCACTTTATCTTCTCAGAGCCCCAGCATCTCGTATCTCCGAATACAGCCCTGCAGCTCTCGAGACCCGGCGTCCCTCATTAATCAGACGGACGAGGCATAGGTGCAATTATCCGACAGTAATTAACTTCGCAAACTGCAACTCGCGAAGTTCGCGACGGTGCGGAGTGGAGATGGGTAAGAGAGGGTGAACTCGGAGCAGAGAGGTTGGCGGAGCTGGATGTGAGTGCGGTGGTGAAGGTGATCGCGAAGGTTGTAGGTGCGGTGGAGAGATGAGGTTTCGTTGGTGACTGGAAGACTGTGTGCAACCCCTTCGGTCGACTCACTCCTAAATCCTTCCCCCTCTCTCTTCCTCGGTCTAGCCACGGCTTCGGCCTGATGGAGCCGTTCACGAATTATACGGGTTAGCCCTGAAAACCGGTTGCAGCTTTTGCTTCCTGGGAAACTAATTTAACTCTCTCGCATCCTCGACGTGTACATTGAGCGAGATAGCGTGAGTGCATCGAGTGAGCGAGGAAATAGGATATACGAACGTACCTACCATCACAGTCACAGATACAAACGAAGAAAAAATATCGGTCAACGAAATAAAAATTATTGTGAAGTATTGTGGTTCGATAATTGGAAAATTTATCATTTTTTCGTGCATATATTAATTTGCTACATTTTGATAATATTATGTAAACAAATTCAACATTATTCGATCCAACTTTTAAAAAAATCTGGAATCTGGAAATGCAACGATTTCATGTATAAAAGGGATAAATGGGTTGTGATCCAAGCAAGGAAACGGGAAGGAGATGAGGGTTGAACGACACAGACGGTAACTTTGGTTGGATGGTAAAAATTTTTAATCCTGGAAAAAAAAGAAAAAATAGAGAGCAAGCGAAAGGCTGAATATGAAGGGTTGAGGTTACGTGAAAAAAGATCGAAATGGCTATATCTATTTCATCGTTGGCAACTCGTGCACTGTCTCGTCTACTCATCAACTCTACCTGGTATATTTTACAATCTCCCGCCTCGGTCTATGTTGGTGAATCACCTCTGCCAGCATTCGAAATTCAAGTGAACGACTGAATGGACCCCATTCCACAGTTAAGTTTTGTATACGCATAGTCAACGAAAAATAGGCAGCACATAGAAGTATACAGGTTCAGAGTTCGAATATGGCGTTTTCAATTTACGTCGATTCGTTAATTAGGTTCAACCCTGTGAGGTAAAAGAAGGTTGCTATGATGACGTGAGTTTGTCGACCTTTCCACAACATCTATTTCGTTGGAAGACAAATGTGGGAGCGGTTTTTGTCGCAGAATTGATTGGCGTCGAGAAAGAGAACATTTCGAAAAATAATGAGATCGCCTTTCACAATTTACGAGTAGCAATTCTCCAACCTTTGCAACTTTCAACCTTTGTAGGTTTAATCAATTTTTTGAACGTGACTCTGGTCTGGTCTATCTTTTCGTTTTAGAATATAACAGAGTAAAAAAGCAATGATATGCATACATCATAAAATGGAAGTGAAGTAAGAATACCTTATAGAACGTTTTTTCATCGTTTATCATTGAGCAGACAAGAATCAGGTGGAAAAGAAGAACTATCGAAAAATCCTTTCCGGCAAACTGGTTCTTGTCTTGTTTCTGCAAGGTTCAATGTTGACTCAAAAAGTATGAGACAGTTGAGTAAACGCACGTAGCCTGCGCTATCCGAAAATCAGTTAGAAAAGGACGTGGTAGCGCAAAAAAATCGGGTAAGAAGAAAATAACGAAGTAAAGATAAGAATCTTTTTAAACCCGTGTGCGAAAGATATAAACGGAAGATATAGCACGTCTTTGATTCCATTTCTTAACTCACAGTCTTTCGCCCAACGGATATTGCGACAAAGAGTTACGCTGAATTAACCGTCACCTTTTTCTTTTGTCTTATCAAAAAGAAGCGAAAAGACCCAAACTTAGCTTTTGTTCTAAATTTTGTACACATAGAAACTTTGGAAATTGTTTCCACATGACCAATTTTACCAAACTAAAAAAAAGTGAAACTTCTTATCGTGATTTTATTTCAGCGATTTTCTCTTTCTCGATTACCACCTCTCGGCATTCATCGGATTACGTTTATCGGTTTATGCGGTTGAAATCCCATGAGAAATCAGAATGAAGTCAAGGGAATGATTTTAACGAAATAAAATCTGCGGATCTTGTGCACCGGAATATTTTACTGTACTGTGAATCTTACTCACCAGGATCAGAGGAGGGATGTGCCCTCGTGAGTCTGCATAGCTGCAAAGGTAGATAACGTGTGTCCGCCCTGGGCGGTGACTTTGGTGGTGGTGGTGTTGCGCTCAAAAACCCCCGTTGTAATTCCCAACCGACCTCCTGGATGATGGAGGCCTTCCTGAAGTACGGCGTCACCTCCCTCAGGTATTTAACTGTAACACAAAGCCGCGGCACAAAGCGCGTTAGTT
Source organism: Odontocolon sp. PSUC_FEM 10030002 (assembly GCA_018906895.1). Lineage (NCBI taxonomy): Eukaryota > Metazoa > Arthropoda > Insecta > Hymenoptera > Ichneumonidae > Odontocolon > Odontocolon sp. PSUC_FEM 10030002. The sequence goes on from JABMBT010006597.1 coordinate 15,352, forward strand.
AAAGCCTGAAAGCCACGAGAGCCCGGAACAGGAAAATGGGGAGAAAAAAAAGGCGCGTGAGGGAGAGAAAGAGAAATGTACCAAAAGAAAGTACAGGAAACCAGAAATAAAATGGAAATAAATAAACGTCGTGCTCTGGGCATATACACAAAAATACGCACTATTCAGAAGCAGAGCGAGCACGCCGGTGGAATATAATTGCATCGGAAAACCACCGGAGCACCAACTGGAGACCCCGCGACCCCTCGAATGTCCGAAAACGTGAAATTCGTTAAACCACGACCTACCAAACGAGATGCCGAGTGGACTCGGAACGGTTCGGTTGATGTTACGCGCGCTACAGCTACGTTAAAAGTATGAATAAAAATGTTACAAAAAAAAAGAAAGAAAAATATATATAAATAAAAAAAAAAGGATGGAACGAAAAAAATTCGAAAACTGAGTGAGGGAGAGAAAAATAAAACTACGTCCCCAAAGAGCAACCCCTCGTCCCTTGCCTAAACTATAGTATATTCGTTACGTTCACTCGTTCGAAAGTAAAATGCTTGTGCACCGACCTGGTACGCATAGAGTGTACGCGTCCGGTTCATGCACGCGTGTATTTTTATTTCTCTATTTGTCTCTCTCTCCTTGTTGCCTTTTTCTCGTTTTTCTTTCCCACACTCTCACCATTTCTATTCATTTATACAGGTATTTATTTTTACCAGGCTGATGCGCCGGGTGTTCCCATTACGACAGGATTTGATGTAGGAAGGGCGGAAGAGGGTGAGAGAGGTTTGAAGAGAAAACCCACGAGCTTTCGACGACTGCGCTTCGTTGCTTGCAGTTCGTGGTTTGGAAAATGGGGTTCTGGTGTTACTATCTATCTTTATCTATGGAAAATTCTGGTTTATCAGTAATTCGTACATCCAACGGATTCTCTCGTGAAATAACACATATTTTTCGCGTTAGTGAATCATATTTATTTGAAGTATTCACTGGCCGATCGTTTTTCGTGAATTTTCAAATCCTCTCCGCATTCGTTCGGTGATATTATCTCATCGGCGATTACTGCTTCACCGAATACCGTATGGATTTCGCTGAAACTGCGGTACAATCTCCGGGAGAAACTCCATCTTCCATCGAACCGGATTCATACGTATACGATATAAATAAATCGTGAGTTGTAACGCACTATCGCATCGGAAAGGCTTTTTGGTATCTCGCTCTTTTGCCTTGAACCGTCTTGCAACGTTCTTTCACACACGCCTTGGCGGTATCAGCAACCAATCGATATTTACTATCGATTTGGTATTAGCTGCCACTTCCCCGAAGCGCATCGCACCTTTACGATCGGTTTTTACGGCGTAGCCTATTCCGCGTAAACGCGCGCTCCGCGAGTTTTCTCGCACCCTGCAGTCGGGAGGGTAGCACGCGGGGTAGCCCAGAGTGAGCTTCGATCTCGAGGGTAGCCCCGGCGCACCGGCGTCGGGACGCCGGATGCACGTCTCGTACTGGCAGTTCCAACTGGGCGGCAGGGTGGGGGGG
>JABMBT010006815.1:0-16828 GCA_018906895.1 Odontocolon sp. PSUC_FEM 10030002
TTAAAAAAACCTCTCGGAGTAATGCTACGCCATATCGTAGCGTCTAAACCCATTGGTCACGACATCGTCCGCGGCATCGTAATTCCGAGTCTCTAGAGCTCCGTGAAATTAAAAGTCTCGTGTAGATAAGATCGTGTCTACATATATGTGCGGTACAGACGTGTACCGAAACTGGCTTGCAGAGTCAGTATAGCAGTATAGTTGCCAGAGCTCGCAGATAGTACTTTTGCGCACTGTGCAACTCGAGGGCGGGAGGAAGAGGTAGATGAGAGCGGGCAGCAGAGAACTGCACAGGTTCTCTCCTTTATTTTCATTTCTCGTACCATCCCTCGACGCTGTTTCACTCTATATTTATCTAATAGCACTCTCCTGGACCTCGGTCGTCAGGCTTGCCTTTCTCTCTCTCTCTCACTCTCTCTTGGTGGACTCCCCTGTTCGGATGCTTGCTCACCAACAACCCCCAAGCACCAACCGTAGCGAAGCTGGTTGCGCGCACTTTGCGCCTCCATTATACGGCCAGTTTCCTCCCCGCCCCGGCATGTCCTCGAAATAATTAAGAGTTCATTAAGCGAAGATTGATTGCTCTGTTTAGAGGCAGAACAACCGCCGCCTCCCACTCTTGGTCTTTCTCCTTGTGCACAATCCAACAGTTGAGAGTAGAAGCAGCGGAGATACAAACGTACGACGACTCGGCAATCCATGAATAGAGGGCCGTTGTTTATCGGCCCTCTCACCAACTTTCCCTCTACTTTTCTCTCCAACAACTATAGCTGTGCTATAGCTTGACTTTTTTCACTCTCTCCTTCTTTATTCCACCCATTTTCACGAGTGTTTCGCTTCTCCATATCCGTTCGGTCCCAGTGGAAGTACGTGCTGCTGCTAGGTCCGGCTAATGGGCTTCGAGACAATGCTCCACGATTTATGCATCGAAAGATAACGCCTATATGGTTGCTTGCTTGGCGATCCTGAGCCGATTGCATGCATTCGCCCCCTCCAATTTTCTCATTCCTCTTTCCGACGAATTCAACTTAATCTCTTGATCGTTCGATATTAACCTGTCAGAGGTCTAAAAAAATGATCGCATTTAGAAACAATTAACTACATATATTATCTTGGTTATTAATTCTCTACTATCTGTGGCGTATGTAGATAAAACCGCGAAATTAATTACATCGAAGAGAGTATGTTGGACAGAAAGCAATTTCGGAAAAGTTTCAGCTGGCTTACGCAGGAATTTTATGTCTCGTGTGTTGGTTGTAAAATCGTTAAATTTCATAAAAAATAATGTCATTCAGTCTCGTGTAGCAAGGGGCCCGTATACATATACATATAGGTTGGAGGGATAGGCAAGTTATATTGGAAATAGTTTCGTTCTGTTTCGTGCACGTATATAAAGTCTATCGTTGTATCTGAATTCTTGTCGCTCTCGGTCTCGGCTCTTTTCGAGAGGACCAACTCTGGGCCGGTGGCTTCTGCGGGACTGACTTTAGCGCGTTAACATAATAATGGGATATTATTTGTGCTCCCCAGATCCGAGAGAATAAATGTTGAATTGTACGTACGCCTCGGCGTAGGAATGTGTGAGTGCAGATATTGCGAGGGATCCGCCAGTTTGAATGGAAGCGCACCTGACGTATTTGAATAATACGCTTCCCATCCACTCGCCACGTTATTTCCGAGCGTTAGTCGTAATTACATTAGGGGAAGAATATGGCGACTGAAAGCGGCGGAATAGCGGAGAGCATAACGAAATTCAATTGAAGATACATAGAACAAAAAAAAATCCTAAAACACGAAAAACTTAACTAATCCAACTACTTCCAAAACCTTAAAAAAACTTGTCAAGCTACCTCAGGAACTGTAACTAGTTTCTGCTTCAAAAGGGGGTTGGTTGTCTGTGCACCAGTTGGCTTTTCGGCAGAATTTACAAGCGCGCAGCATCTTCATGATTAATATTTAACCGGCGGATATACAGGATTACCGAGGTTACTACCACCCGCTCAAAGCCTATTGCTTCTCCGCGAGCCTATGGATTCGATCTTGCGGCTTCGGAAGGCCAATGACCATAAAAATTCAAGCCTCTTCGATGCTCAACGGTGAGAGTGAGGCCGAGGCTAAGGTATAAGTCGCATACTAGTGAGCCGGGAAAGATTCGGTCGATCCTCTTTATTCGCGACTCGACCGTGAAAGGGAATCAGAGGGAAGACAGTATATAGATGCGAAGAACGAGAGAAGAAGGCGGAGGTGGAAGTGAACGAGTGAGACTGTCGAGAATTCATAGGAAGAGTCGATGCGCGTTTCGAACGAAAATCGAACGAGACCGAGAGGAAACTGAAGAGAACTGCGCGCACGCCGCGAAGAACGACCCTCATGAAGGGTTATTACTCGTCCTCGGGGAGGTAACAAGAACCGGTAGATTACTTCGAATCACCGTTACGATCCGCCTAGCAATCAGGCCACCCGCTTTTCCCCCCCTCGCTTACTCGTTCACTCTCATTTCTAAGCCGCGTAGTGCCATCGGTTTCAACCCTCGCGCGAATTCTCTACCGATTCGTTTCTCACTTTCTCTTATATTCGTGTGGCACTCTCTTACCCTCTCCGGTTCTCTATCCCTTCGTCGTCGCCAACGTGAGTTGAGACTCCCGGCTATCGATCCTCGCCTCGTAACGAACTTTAAATTGATGATTATACCGACGACAGGGCGATCGGCTGTAAACCGATTTCAACGGCAGACCTGGTGAGAGAGGCTAGACGCCCGGAATCAGTGAGAAAATTCGATTGCACTCTCGACCTGGTATAGTACTGTACAGTAAGTGACATTAATGCCTTTCCCCGGTAGAGGCACTAGAGACCATCAATAGTTTCTAGATTTGTATATTTCATTACATAAATGATGCTATTAAAAAAAAAGAAAAAAAAAAATCAGTCAGAGAATACAGTAATATTTCTCTGTCTGCTCAACCAACCTTGGAGTTGGTGGTGTGAAATTGGATCGGTCTAGAACGAAAACGTAGCGGGCGAGAGAATAGAAAGGGGGTGACCGAGAAAAAAAAAGCAAATCGGCTTCGCTCCCAACGAATCTCCAAATACACAGCAGAATCGAGTGAGAAACGTGATCCAACGGTGAGTGAGAGGGGAAGAGTTCACGAGCGGTTCCCGTAGGTCGGAGGAATATTATTTTCGTGGAGTGCGGGGACCATGCTCTGATAGTGATGGCGGTAGCGGCGGCGGTCCGTGGCGTCGTATAAACTGCAAATTGAAAACCGAGCCGAGCAATTTCGGCCTTTTTCCATTTCCTCCATCGTGCGCGGGCGCGGACTCACTCGCCTGCCCGGTGACCACCGCACAGTGAACGCTACGATTTTTTTATCGCTCTAGTCTTTCACGTACACCTACGTCTGCTTTTTGTTTTTTCGTGATTATTTTTATACCACGTCGGTAAGCGAAGGCCGCACTTGAAAGGACTGGGCGAATACACGTCGTATGATATATTTACACAGTCGACGGCGGGTCTCCGATGACAGGCGCGCCCGTATGGGTGGGTAAAAGCGAGACGCGGCATTGCCGGTCTCTCTATTGTATTCTATTGGGTTACTGCGAAGACGAGAAGCGCGTCGACGTCCGCGCGTCGGTGTTGTCATCAGAGTACACAGGCATTGAAGCCCGTTTCGAACTTACTCGATTAAGGGCGATTGAAGCAAACTCGCACGGACTACCCACCGGCAACTGGGTCGGTCTATTCCGTGATACGATGTCCACGACGACGCCAAGCTTCGTCGTCATGTCGGCGAATCGACAATGAGAAGAAGAAAAAAAGAGCTAATAAAAAGGAGATGAAATCCATCATTTCCGAAAAAATCTATAGGTCAACATTTCCTCGAGCGCATACAATACTCAACTGCGAGAATGGAGGTGCTTTATTCTTTTCGTACGGTAAAGAAAAGATAGTACAGTGGAACGGGTGGGAATCGAGCTCGTACTCTCTTTCACAGTGACAAATTCGAATAGAGGGTACAGTAGTACGGGAGCAATCGATAGGGAAGGGAATAGAATCTCCAACGAACCAATCGTGGCTTATCGTCCGGAGAAACAGCGACCACGGCGGAACGAATTCTTCTGGTTTGCGAGGTCGGTGAGCCGAGTGTCGGGACGCTAAGGTGGTGCAGAGGGAATGGACGACTCGACGAACAGAGAACAGGGTTTTCCCGAGAGTCAAGTGTACGACTGTGAAAGTATATGTGTGTATGCGTCTGTGAGCGCGAAGAGGTGGAGGAAGCATCGCGGTTACCAGCGTGATAAATCACTCTCGATCCACCCAGCGAGATCTTTTCGGGTTCTTGTTAGCGAACCGTCGCTCACCCGAATTCTCCCTGAACACTTCTCCTCTTGCAACCATCGTCCCGCAAGATGAGATGCGCTTCTTTCTCCAAGTTCTCTGGCCCTTTGGGACAAAACATTACAAGATTCAGGTGACAGTCCTGCGATCCAACTTGTCTTGAATGAGCTCTATTTTGCGTGATTCCATCGTACCTTTTTCTATCAAAGTGGTTGAAGAAAGTTCAACCATTGATACGATGAGTCGGCGCTCATGCTGGCTCGCTGCTGGACATGAAAACTAGTTGAGTCGACAGTCGCGATGTTGTTAGCGGGTGGGCATTTTCAGCCTCCGCTTTAGTTGCCCTCTTCCCTAGTTCCATCTGAGGTTCGCTTCGCCCTGAGGTCGCTGGAAAACTTTGCCTATGGAAACTAGCTGGAGGTTATTATTTGAAAGAGCTCTACATCCGAGTAGGACGTCTTGCTACAGCTCTAGCTCTTTTCCCTATGTTGGTGGTTCTCGAGCTAGCGACGAGCCCGCCACCAGCTGCGGCATTCTAATGCGCCTTTCAAACTTAACTCGGTGAATTGCGTTATTCAAATTTGTCCTCGGGCTCCCGGAGCATCCCCGAGACATTCTCAAAACCGCCTTCCCTTCCCGCACGCGTTCAAGCGACAGTTGTGGCGGATTGGTAGCACCGGCGACACAGCAAGCTTTCACCGCAACTGAGAACACAGCCGCCCCCAAGAGAAAAAAAAATATATATAAGCATGACGAGAGAGGTTTCCGTGATTAACACAGACGAACTCAAGTTGATCTCCATATCGGAATTTTTAGATAATTAATTGAGATGAGAAATGGAAGGCTATATTTAAACGATTTTTAAGAATTGAATATTGAATATTTATGGAACTGTGTACATGTGAAACTACTACGTCAGATAACAGGTTTCTTATGAAATTCTCGAGTCTAGCGGAACTGCGAGTAAGCACGCAATATCATTACTGCGGACGCGAAAATGATTGAAATAATACATAAATAAATAAATAAAAAAACATGGTATAATATTTGCGCAATAGTTACCGGGCTTACCATCGGTGAGGAAACGTACACTGGTGTAAGTTGGAACGACCAAACCGTTAACGTATATACATATACGCCAACATGCCCCAGCACACGTTTCATTTTCTCGGGGATTAAGTAACCGCCTGCCGGTACTCTCTCGTTACGTACATACGCGGTTGCTATTAACGGTTTAATTAGCGTAAGTTTTCATCTGCGGGATTACACTGGTTATGTGTCGTGCCGGGCTGGTATACGGCCTCCGCTTATATCAGCAGTACCAGCGGAAGAGCAACCAGCTCGCTATACGGCAAAAGAGTTCATATGACCATTTTTCACTGTGGCCGCTTGTTATTGCTTACCAGTGGATTAGCGAAAACAGACGGCAATTAAACGGACCGCGAAGTACATAATTATACTGCGCGTCGAGTGACGTATTTTCTTTTATAGAATTGGCTATCTCGGTGACTTTCGGGTGAGAAGGAACGGAACGATGAGTTTGCTCGAATCCTCGTTCACACGTGACATAGCGATGCGCCGTCTCTTTTCACTCGAATCAGCTCGAAGACGGAATCCTTCGTCGAGACCGGTCGCTCGACGATTTCGAGATGGCGAAAGGAAGAAGAGACAGAGACCCCGACATCAGGCTCCTTCGTACAAAAGAATCCTCTGGGTAACGACGTCACGTTCGGTACGTCCGACGGTAGACGTGCTCGCGACACCAAACTCGAGTTGGATGGCCCATGCGGTGAGGTAACGGAGAAAGCGAGAGCGAATAAGAATTACGAAGAAAAGGGGTGCCAGAAGCAGCCGATAGAACAGACCTAGACAGGCCAAAAGCAAGGGTGAAAAGGGAAAAGGACGCTCTCTCCTCTCTAACTATTTATTCCGGCACAAATCGCATTACCAACTCCAACTGCAAAATCGACTTCGGCAACTTTTACGGCGCCTTCGTCCTTGCACCCCCGGAGTCGGGAATGTCCTCTCCCTTCCTTCGCTCACTCTTTCGACTCTCTTTTGGTCGACGAAGGCCTTCGACGCCGCGAACCCCGTTCGCTCTAACTTTGACTTGTACGAGGGTTTACCAAACTCAGTTTAAGAAGAACTGTTTTCAACGTAGAGAAAGAGGCCCCCTCGCTGATGAGAGAGAGCAGGCAGGCAGTCTCGCCGCGGCTGCTGCTGCTGCTGTTGTTCAGACTTTCCTCGTGGATGGAAAATCGCCGTCGTGAAAAACACCTACCCTTACTTCACAGTTACATACGCCTTTGCTACGTTGATAAATAATTTCCTGGGATGTATGGAATATCGGTTTCTCGTCTACCGTCGTTGATTTCGCATTTCTCTACGCCACTCTCAAACTCCTTGTCATTATGTCGCTGCTGCTGCTAACCGCAACGGTAAATCACCGCGAGAGAATTCCCCAGGTGCATACACGATTAGCATCGCATATCGAGCGATGTATTGTATACTTTAGATCGTCGGTCTCGGACAAGTCGAGCTGCTCGTGAGCGTAACTCGAACAAACCCAACAGGAGTCTGCATTAAAATTGAAATTAGTCAACCATTAGTCTTGCAGAGTTCGGCTTAATCTGAACAGAGTGATTTATCGTCCGGGACGACGTAGTCAAGATGAAACTGCTCGTGGATCGGATATGCGGCTAGGCGCATAATACCATTCGTAGTGCCGTACATTTATACACGCAGAAATTGTACTACGTTCATGCGAACAAAAAATTGAATTTCACTTGCGATGAAAAGCGAGTCCGCTTATGGTCGCGTTGCGTGCTCACTGTAATAACTGTGGGAAATCACCTATTCTGCACTACGTCGTATAGCAGGTTTGTAACGTTGAGTATAGCCGCGAGAGTTCCACCTCGGTAGCTTGTGTTCACATCATTATTGTTTTTTGTCGTCGTCGCCTTTAGCTGTTTGCACATACAGTTTACAGTGCACGAAGTCCAACGGGGTCTGTTATCGAATCAATCCTCATTGTCAGGGCAAGCCACGTTTTCCTTCTTGTAAGATCTTATGGCGAACGAGATCCGGTTTATCAGGAATGTTGGTCGACTCGTGCTGAGGTTTACGATACGGAAATCATTCGATTGGTGCTTATTTCGTCATAGCAGAGAGGTGTGTCCCTGGAGCTCAGCCACGCGCGAAACAACTCATGCGTATCGTAACAGACCTGTGGCAAATTATGCAGGCGTGTGTATGCTATTTGTGCTCCAGATCGCCTCTGGCATTATTTCTTTGAGACAACGTTTGCATCATAGACGCAACGAGACTTGCGAATAATTAACCCGTTAATTAACTTTGTCCAGTAATATTATCGGATTATCTACTCGTCATCGTAACATACATTTGTATTATTAACTATAAACATTGCAATACTAATATTTTTATACGCCGGACTTCTATACACGAACGAGGACACTAATGTTTTTCCCAGTATTATTGTAATGCACGCCGTGAAAATAATTAACGTGATGCCCTTGCGAAGTCTTAAAATGAGAACATTAGTATCCTTGGTTGGTGAGGAGCAATTAGTTCTGGCTTGCGAAGGTTCACCTGTCCCCACGCAATCGCCTTCGCCTCATGCTCGGTTTTTCATTTCCCACTTCTTACACTTTTCTCTATTTTCCTATTTTGTATATCTGTACGAGTATCGGAAGAAGTATTGGTCGTTACCGGAATTGTTGCGCATCGGAAACGACAAGTGTAAAACATGTAGGGACATAAATGATAGGTATGGGCGAACGAAGCGTCTGGCACGTGTCCAGCCGAAGGTGAGTCAGATCTTGGGATTAGCATAAACGAGAAAGTTACCGATTCGGGTATCGCGCAGCGGAGGAAAAGAAACAGTCGTATTCGGGGGGAAGGGGGATTTGGTGCATGGAGAGGGGTTGTATGCCCGGAGAGAGATACCATGACTATATCCTGCCTCGTACCGCCTTGAGAATTCCCACGTACCACTTTGCAATGCAGTGCAGTTCCGATCGTGGACTCGCAAGACACAAAAACCACATCTCTCTTTCCAGTCGGACATTAAATTGCTTTTTCGGTTTTTAAAAAGAACGATCTGACCGGTTTTGAAATTCTATTCGCGAGATGCGGTTCGCGTACGTGGTTTTAGGTCTGACGGGCCTGGTAACACTGACCAATGGAGCTGGTTTGAGTGTCGTTTATCAGTGGAAATTTCTCGACTGGACGTACCCGAACGTTGAATTGACGAAAAAGCCTTTCATATTTGGGAATGCGTTTACTCAGGACGTCGACGTGGATGCAGCTGGACGAATATTCGTAACTAGTCCGCAGTGGTTGGAGGGTGTACCGATTACTCTGTCGTTGGTGACTAACGCTCGGGGTCTCGGTGGTCCTTTGCTCACACCCTATCCAGACTGGTCCTGGCATACTCCCAACAACTGCGAGAAACTCATCTCTGTTTACAGAATAGCGGTAAGCACGCGATCTCTATCCCATGGGAGGATTTTCAGAGATTTGTCGTTTCCCATGACTTCAGAACGTATGCTATTCGAAATAAAACGTTTATTGAATGTTCTACATGTAGATCGACGAGTGTAATCGATTATGGATAGTGGATGTGGGTAGAATGGGTGACAAAGTTCTGTGTCCAGTAAAGATACTGATCTTTGATCTGTACACCGATCGACTTATCCACAAATACGTTGTTCCTAACGATCAAACAGTCAATGGCAAGGCATCTCTCGTAACGCCCATCGTTGAGCTAGGAAATTCATGTTTGGATGCCTATCTCTATGTGGCCGACGTCGCTGAAAATGGTCTGTTGATTTACGATTTACGAAATAATCGATCTTGGAGACTGAACAACACACCGGGAAACGCCTTCGGTCCTGATGCGGACGCCATGAACATAACGATCGCTGGGGAATCGTTTGATCTGACTGATGGCACGCTAGGAATGTCTCTGTCACCGCCAGGATTTTTCAAGCACAGGTACAAATGACACCCGTTCTGTTCGCAGAGTCCCCGGCCCTGCTGACAAATAGATTCTCGATTCCGATGAAAAATGCATGGCTATCGTACGTGTGTACCTATACGTATGGTATTCTCATAGGGTCATATGCTATGTCATGTATGCAATGCCATATTCGCAATCCTTCGAAACCTTCGGTATCGGTCACCCCGTTGTTTCTATAATTCGGAAACTTTAACGCGCCAACCGTTCCGCCGATTAACCTTGTTATTTCCATCGACGTTGTCGGTGAACGCGCCTCAGTATACAAGTATTAGTGCGATAACTGGTTTATTCGGAATGGCCCTGGCCTGTGTTTTCTCGCTCTCGCTTACTTTCGTTTTCCAGTCCAACTGCTCTACTATCACTTGATAAATGATCAATTTATAAATTATATTTATTCAGCTTGATACATTGATTAGTAGTAACGGCTGAACGAATTCCAATTCCAGATATCTCTACTTCAACTCACTTGCCAGCTTTTATCAGAAATTCACAGATGTGAATTCATTGAAGCTAAGCGAGTTCCAAGAACCGCAGATATTTCAATCGATCGTGAAGCGCGCAAGTCAGGCAGGAGTTCAAGCGACATCGAGGAAAGGTGTAATTTTCTTCCAGCTAGTTCAAGAGACTGCAATAGCTTGCTGGAACATCGAAAGACCTTTCACTCCCGAGAACATCGTGGTTATCGCTCAAGATGTAGTCGCGTTGCAGTACGTCAGTGGCATCAAGGTCATCACGAATCAATTCGGCCAGGAGGAGCTTTGGTTCAACACGAATAGGCTTCAGAAAACAATAAATAAAACACTGAAACCAACAGAGGTGAATTTCAGGCTGATAAGAGGCCTGGTCGATGATATAATCAGAAACACGAAATGTGAACCCATCGGATTGGCTCGTCCGTATCCAGACATCTCATCATGGCGGCGGATATAAAATTCTCATCCTTCGATTATCCTAATTTCATTTGTAAAAATTGTTACAATCCTCTCCACATGTAATTAACTACTGAATGACAATTATATTCACTTTCCGTGCCATCACTGAACCTGCTGGCGAAATTTAATTATAATAAAAGATAGTTTCTGTGTTGAATAAATTAATGTTGGAATATCGATTGCTAGTTTTTTTTTGGTTAACACGAGGCACAGCAGCAACTAAGAGAAAATCAGCTGTGGACAACACGATGGAGAGTAACCCGAGCACTCTGTAGAGATTCTAGAGCGGAGGTCGACATTGCTGGAACGGTTGTGGATAGGCCGTGGGAGTCTGGTGGATCTGCCGGTGACAGGCGGCATGTAGCGATTTAGTTAACCGTTTCATTGCTACCTTTCGAAATGCAACGATGAAGTCTGTCGCCGACAGGCCTACGTCGCCTCGAGCTTGCGAATGTTTCGGGAAGAGCGAGATAGACTTGTTGAGAGAAGAAGGATCGAACGAATCTTCTCCACTCGGCTTACTCTCTCTCTCTCAAGCTTAACTTGTCGGGTTACTTAGTTGGTTCTTGCGCGATCCGGAAAACTTTCTTAGTCGGTTTTTTTTTTGGCTATCTTTGTAGAGAGCTGGGAAGAATGAAAAACTTGAATTATCGTGAGTATCGGAGTTTCGAGTTCACGACCTACCTTCGGATATCTGTGGTAGGGATTAAAGTTCGAAAATTCTGATGCGCTCGGTTGCTCTTTTCTTTCTTGACCTAGCTATCTCACGTATTCGCATATTGCTCGGTCTTACCCGAATACCAGCGGCATACTTCTTGAGTACAGGCGACGTGAGGGTTAGAGAATTGTGGGGTGGCCTTCCGAGATACCACGCCTTATACATACACGTATCACTGGATCTTCGTAACCCAGTTGTCTGAATTTCTCAGGCGCAGTAAAAGCAGTAGATCCCTGTCAGATGGATAATGTTTCGCCCCATTAGGTCTGATCCTACGAAGGGTCCTGAGAACGTAGCTGCTGGGTTCGTATGAAGATCTTATCCGTAACATTGGCTACGATGTTGAGCATGAAGGAGTAGGAAGTTCTGATTTAAAAACATGGATTTAGTCAAAATCCAATGAACAAATTCGATTCGACAATGTCAATAATGTAACCAAGGATTTGATTGCTTCTTGAAAAACCAGATGAGGTTTATTAACAAGAAGACGTTTTATAAGATTCATATCGATAACGATCGAAGAGATTAATGAGCGAGTATATCTCGGGTATAACTCGAGTAGGCGATACCGACAGGAAACTGAAACCCTCGAAGGCTCCAAGTGTCCGTATGGACAGGTTCTCCTCTCCAACGGCAAGTCACCCAAGAACAGAACTCGAATACTTTTACGATGGTACTTTTAAAACAAGTTTACGAGGGAAAGACAGTAAGAAAGGACAAGAGTGCTAGCCCTGGCAGAATTTCGAAATAAATTTGCATCAGTTTTACTGCCCCTAATATACATAACTACCAGTGTTTGGCACTGATACCCGCTTCGTCGCGGAGTAGTTGTCGGAATGCTGGGCTCTAACATCCGAGCATACTTTCTCAGAGGCGCGGGTGAACCTCTCCCTTTCCGCCAGCAGCGGGAATTCGCGAAAACCAAGACGAGACCTACAGCCGGGTAGGATTTTGTAATACAGCGGGAGTTGCGCGTATGCGCCCACCCCGGAAAGAAAAGATATACGGAGTACCTTTTACGGCCAGGAGAAACGAGCGACGTCGGAGCTGGTGGAGTACAGTGTGTTGCAGAGTTCCTCACCTAAAGGACGTATGCTCTCTTCGCGCCGGCTTGGCTTGAGATTCGTGGCGAGAATCCTTAACCGATACTTGGCGCTCGCTCCAATCGTCTGACTCGCCTCTTTCTCTTTCTATTTCCCTTCCTGGTTACCGCGAATTTACAACTTCGTTCCTTGAGCCCCACCGCGAGCAATAGTTCTTTCGCTGGTGCATGATCCCTCCTCCACTTCGTCTTGTACTCCTACGCGCTTAAACGTAATCCTGTCTTGGGTGGAAACTGGTTTGCTCAAAATTATAAACGAGCATCACCCGTCAGTGTCTTTGCCCCTGGAAACTTTTCGAAAAGTTTCGAAACCCTCTCATCTTCTTCGAAGCAAACGCATGCTGGGGTTATTAACGTAAGAATCTATAGTAAAAATATAACAATTTTTCGATAAATCTAGTTGAGCATCTGCGATTCAAGTAATGAAGAGATTGTGATACACTGGGGTGAACACTGAATTATTGTCTACATATCGATGTCGAACACCGATTACTAGGTACATCTCTTCATTGAATTTTGCAGTCCTGCAAACACTTTCATACATGAGGTATCTATCGAGTTCTTGGCACATTGTGTGCTTCGAGGTGTGAATTCGCTAGTGTTGGGAATTGTATAGGATCTCGCGCAACCCTCGTCTCCGTCTCGAATACCCACTGTCTTTATTAAAGCGACTGTATAATTCATAGGCGTCGACCGGGGTTGACAGTAGCGAGCAGAACTCCGAACCAGGCAGGCGAGCAACACATAAACCTACGCACTCACGTGTACGGCTGCTGCATGCAGAGTCGTATGCAGTACAGAAGCCACACGGCTCGTGCGCGCATTGCGCTTGTCAGCGGCTCTAGTCAACGTGTAATTTACTGGCCTACAACAGCAGGCTGGACGTACGTATTTACGTACGTTCACGTAGGTCCGATGCGGAACAACGACGGCGAGGTCGACCGTCCTAGCTATCGTCATGCGACTATGCGACGATCCGACTGGAGGAGAGAAACGCGTCTGGTACGTACAGGGAGTTACCACTGGCAGAACACGACTAGTGGTTCTAGCCACGTTTTCCCCTGCAGATGCAGCTGCAGCTGCTAGAACTGGATCTGGTCATGGGAAACGCACCGATGAACCAGACGCCCTTGCTCTGTGGATTGTCGGGCAGTCGGAACCCCCGACGACCGCGAGACCGCAATAAACCAGCACGACACTGTCCACCGACGGAACTTCGGAATCGCAACGTCCATGTACTCCGTGCACCCTCTTGTGCCTCCTCACTCCCTCAACGATTCCCTGGCTCTCTGTTGATCGTCGAGCTTGTTCCTCATCTCGTCGAGACAACGGATATGGAGGCGCAGGATGTGGTGAAGTGTGAGGATCATATATCCAGAGAAACAAAATAACCCTTCAGTTCACCTATATTCTTGTATCCCTTTTGACTTTCGAGGTTAAACACCGCTAGCTGCCCGCGCCGGAAAAAATCGTCCCGCAAGGAGTCCTTGCGGGACTAATGTTTTCTGCGCGGGTGGAGTATAAGAAGGACTGTATATTTTTTTCAAACTTGTCTGATGAACTTCTGTTATATGTAATGAATCCGTTTTCATCTTCAATCACATGCAGCTGGTCAATGACATAAAGAACGCGTCATCACCGAGTAAAGAAACGATAGTTCACGTTCCATCAGTCTTTCTCAGAATTTTTTCATTGACATCGGTTTGTCTGGGACGCATTTATATAAACGTGGCCTTGGAATCAGTAGCAACGTTAGAAAATTATGTCTAATCTGAATAGAACAGGGGATGACGAGGGCAGAAGCAAAAGGTTTAGACTTTGTGAGCGACAGCTCGAATTCCTCAAGCATGCGGAATTCCCTATAGGGAACAGGTTTACGAGCGATTCACGAGATCTCCCAGGCGTTCGCGGTACCGAGTTTTCCGAAGGTCGACTGTAGTTTGTCGAGACCTCGCGGAAGGCTGGATTCACAGTCGCGAGAATACAGTCACGATCCAATCTCGGACGTGTTGGATTTAACGACTTGCATTACGTAGCTGCGTGTCTGCGTATAACATTTCCGACTGTAGCATACATACATACATACTATATTTAGAATATATACCGTTTCTTCTCGTTCGGTGAAACCTTGTGGATCAGATTTGATGCACGCGGACCATATGTTTGTTTATGTAATACATATGTAATATTTTGGCATATCCCATCTGTGGCAACAATTCTCTTCGATGAACAGATTCTACAGTTGATACCACACAACTGGAGAATCACCGTTCTGGTGATTCTCGAGCAGCTGTGCAATCAGCTGGATATCGAAATGATGATACGGTGTACGTCGACTGTTGGTTACAGAGAGCCAGAAAGCGAATTCCAACAGCGGGTCCAATACACATTCAGGATATATCGTACAAATAGAGAGAGAGAGAGAGAGAGAAAGGGATGGAAAGCAATTGCAATCAGCGCGATGATAACCAGTATTACCGCATCAACCCTCCCAGATCCTCACAACCACCTTAATCCCACGGGGTTATATCTACAGTACGAGGTACCTGTCGTTCACTCTTCTATTGCAGTGTGATGTGCGACTCCCGTGACGCCACTCGCTTTCTATTTTATTTCATCGTTATTCTCACTCCAAATGCATCTGTTCGAACCGCATTTTCGACTAGAATACTTTGACGCAGACAATGAAACTACATTCCAGTTCCATGTTTCAGAATGGATTCGAGTCTTGTTTTCCATGTTCACCAAATATTGTTCTCGAGCTCACGCTCTGGCTGGGATTTTTCATTGGGATTATCAAGAAGGATGTAACAAATATTCAACCCCCGTATCAGACCCGGTATCTAACTGATCCATGCTTCTGTTGTACATTCGTACAAAGAAAACTTTGCAATGTACTACAGTCCATGAAATCAGAAGTACCAAAGACTTTGTCTTTAATGACATAATCTGTCCTACGAACCTGCTTTTACGTAGCTCGTCACTCCTCATTGTAAGAGTTTTTGAGTTTTTTCGTGGGCTAATTTATTTGTGTTCAGTTATTCCTTTCGAGCTGCTTTAAGCATGGTAGCCGCTTTCAGAACAAACTCAGAGAAAAAGCCAACAGCAACAGCACCAGCAGCAGAGGAGCATGTGAGAATTGCAGAGGCTTTTAGGGTTAAACAAACCTCACGTTTTCCTTTACCTCGTTGTTCCACGTGCTCGGATTCCCACGTACGTTGGCTCTGCATCACGATTCTCTTCCTGAGCTTCTCTGGCTCGGGCTCGAGGATTCATCGTGCACTAGTAGCAAGTATATACGTATACAAGAATACTATATAGTTGAAAAATATCCTTATTACATAATCGAGTGTATATCTAGATATTCGTCTAGGTCGCTGAACGGAGGGGAAAACTCTCGTAAAAATTTGCGTAGATTCGTGTTCCTGTTCCTTGTCGAAGGAAATCCTCGAATCACGTAGATGACGAGGAAGAGGGACGCGGAGAGTAACAGTATAGTGGAATAGGAAGAAAGAAGGGAATTTGCTGGACCATGTCGTCCTTTCCCCGGAACCCACTCTCGAACCGGGGTAGAAGTGGACCTATCGACTCGAAACGAGTGTGCTCGACGTTAAAATCCCGGTCGCCGCTCCCGTTACTCAGTCCGCTTCGACCAACTCTCCTCCACCTCCGACTCTTCTACGGTAGAGCTCACCCAAGTCCATCTCCTCTCTCGGCCCACTCCGTCCCGGGTCTATGGTTCGCGTCGTTTCGTTTCTACGTATGTCCGGTCTGGTATCGGACGTAAACGATGCCACGGTGCGGACACGGTCCAGCAGATCGTATGACTTTTTCGCTCGAGACACGAATCGGCGAACGAGGTTGGAGAGAGGTATCCACCAGTAGGAGCAGCAGCAGCAGCAGCAGCAGAGAGTTAATAAAATATCGGGCTACGGTCTCTTATCGACGAAATATACTCAGCAAAGAGAGCAAGCTCTCAGTTTACTTTATTTTCTTGCTTCTCATTTTTATCGATCTTTTGCGTCTACGAGGAAGTCTAGTCGAAGAGTTGAATGATTGCAAATAAGGGAAGAAGTAAGAATTCAACGACGCACAAGTTAATTTCGATAACTTCGATGGGAGTGACAATGTTATTCTGTTTCAGGGTGTGACGGGCGACCGGCTGGCCGGGGGCGCCGCACACCTCCTCCATCTCTTCTTCTTCTTGCCACGACCACAACACACAATGTAACAACAACTCTACTACCACTTCTAGTCGTCCGCGCGAACCACGTTCTCAATGTACTCAATGTGGTACGTCATCAGCAAACCCCCATAATCGGTGTCTCTCAAAAGTGTCATCTATCCCTGTTCAGTTTATTGCTGCCCGTTGTCTCTCAATATATTTTCATATATACGTTTTAACGTTGCCTCGATATGATAAGTTCCAATTTTTATTCGCGCACGGATTCGGCAGGATGCACGTGAAGGGACATGCCGTGTCGCTGGTTCTTGTTGAAATTACATCATCCCATCGTGAATTGCATGTTTTGTTGAAAATAATTGCGGGACCGATAAACAAATGTTACTCCAGCGGCACTGGAAAAAGCCTTCTCGTGCACGTACGTATATCAATTATATCCCCTTGTATTCTATACACCCTATCAGATCGGAAGAGCACACGTCTGAACTCCAGTCACCCATGCGCATCTCGTATGCC
>JABMBT010006926.1:0-16827 GCA_018906895.1 Odontocolon sp. PSUC_FEM 10030002
TTAGGAGCTTCCAAAAAAAATATTATTATTGAGGGAAAATCATTTTTGGAAATCTCAAAAAAAAATGTTCGGTATTGTAATCTTCACAACGTAGTAAAAAAATGTATTTGTTTGTTTATCGTACAGTAACAACGCTGTTCCAGTAAAACAAGACGTAAAACTGGAACAACTGTCGTGGTTGCACACACACGTAATAGTAATACGAACATGACAGAAAGCTGGTCCTCGGTCGAGTGCACGCAGACCCAGGAGACTTTCGCACGTTCCTTCACAGGGAATTCGTACAGCTAAGCAAATTAGTAGAAAAAGCATAACGTTAACGTGACCAAAGTAAACACGAAAGCCTAATCACGATGTAGGTCGATGTAGAAGTCACCCCACGAAGTAAAAGTTGAATTCATGAAATTCAACTAATGCAAAGTAGATAAAAAATAAAATTATTTTTTTTTCTACTCGAGTAGATAAAAAATGAAATTATTTTTTTTCTACTCGATTTCTGCGTAACGAGAAATCTGATTCATACGGCAACAGGTTAATGGATAATTCAGCTGCTATCAGCATCGAGATCCACTCGAGAATCATCGAGTAAGGATTAGCGATACCGATAAAAGACGATTAATTGATAAAGGAACGAAAAAAGATTATCAATGGACTCACAGCAGACGCCGCGTGCATCTGAAGATCCTGTCGCAGGACGAGGATCACCAATGGTAAGAATTAGATCCGAGAATTCTCGTGAACGATAAGAGTCGATCGGATGAAATGAAATTGAGATATTGTAATCGAGAGACTATCGTGTACTTCGATAGTCCTCTCGACCGTCGATAGGCTTATTGCCAGGGTTTTGAGGTTCACGGTGGTAGTGTGATCGATTCCTTCAATAATGGGCACAAGTCGAACGCGGTGGCAGGTACCAAAAGCTGGAAACGTTTCTCGGTCTCGTCATCGCTCGAGCTTCGCGTATTAACGAGAGATCGATGAGCTCATGGCCAATCCGCGTACTACAGTTTCTCGTATTCTCAATGTCTCTTTCCAATATTTTTATCTATATGCACAAAATCAATCGACAATTAAATCGTTCGTTTGTTTCTTAATATCTATGTCGTACGATTCGAGGGGTTCTCGATTTATGAGAATATCAACTTGTCGAATTATCTGGAACTAAATCCGGGATAAATAAAAAATAATAGCCTTGCTCTACTTGTAATTCGTCGATAAAGTTTCTCGATCGATTTTGATAGCTCTTGAAAAAATGTACTTCGGTAGCCAGACTAATACCTTGCCAAATAACTCGGTTGCATCTGCACGACGAACTCGTAGCAGAGATGGAATAATAAACTTCCTCTTGATCGTCAGAGACGTGGGCGTTGATGCGAAGCGAGAATAACAAGGAATATGCGCACATCGTTGGCAATAACGCTTCTGGTGCCAGGAAATCGATTTTCTCGCAGAGTGCAACGTGCACACTTGACAATAATCCTCGAGAATTTCTCGAGTTACAGCAGGAGCATGAATTCATTTGATCTCAACCTACAGACAAACGTGCGGAGTCATAAATTCGCACCCTCGATTCCCTACTGTCGTAACGCCGGATATACGTGCGAAAGCATTCTCTAAACAAATAAGGAAAGTTTTTGATGTCCTCGAGTTCTGTCAGACTCGTGTCTGCATAAGGATTCTCATGTTTCTCGTTCTCGGAGATTTATCTCGAACAAGTAAAAACAGTCATTTCATTTAAGTAAAAAAATCCGTACTAAGTCAGACGTGACAGAGTTCAGTTGTTTTTTAGTCTCCGGTAATTCTTTCTCAAAATTAGTGCAAGAAGAAGAAAAGGAAAAAAATAAGATAAAAAAAAACAGTAAAAACGAGCCACTGCAAGAAGTTGAGTGGCATCGAAGAACAAAGAGATTAAAGTTCGACCTCAGGATCCTCCGTTTTTTATTGCCGAGGTATTCCATAAATAATGGTCCATCGTAAAAATGTTTTTTATCCTAATGAGTCACGACCGTCAGTACTCTGCGTGCCAGTAGAAAAAAGTCGTGCAAGATCAGCTACGCATTTCCGATACCTACAGTTTACATAAACAGATGCAGCTATATAGGATCTAGGGATGCCGGATTGTGGAAAAAAGATCGATCTTCAGAATTGAATCGAATCGATAATTTATAGATCGATTCTGCGATTAATCGATCTCAGTAAAATCGATATTTTTAATTTTTTTTTATGTAAATAGGTATTATTAAAATTGAAATATGGGAATAAAGTAAAATAAATGCAATCAAATCTACGCATGTATCTTTTTTAACGTTCAATGTATTAGGAAATTAACAGTTCTTAATATTATGCAACTTAATGACTGTATGGTCACTTAGGAACCTTTCAACGATTTTAAACGATTTAAAGCAAATCCATACAGTTACGTATATTTTATATGAATAAAGATATTTTACTGTTAGTATCACATTTCTTAGCAGTCAATTAACTGGAAATAAGTTTAACCGTTTTTCTTCGCTGCGTCAATAATATATAAGATTCTTCAGAGTAGCCAATCATGTTTTTTGAATGCCGCACTCGCACGCCATGAATCTAATCCAAGGGGCAATAGAACAATGCGCATAGATACCTTACGTATTAATTGTCAACCGTATATAACGTACGCCGTACGATAATTTCCAAATGTACATAAAAAAAAAAAAAAATTCAGATCGATTTTTGGATTACAAAATCGATTCAACGATTAATCGGACGACGTAAAATCGATTTAAAATATCGATCTTTCAAATAATCGATTCATAACACGGCATCCCTAATAGGCTCATCAACGACTCATATCGATGCAAATGAACCGAAGAATTTTCCGCCAGGTGAAACAAAATCAGCCTTTGCCACCGGGTTTTCAAGCTCGACCTCAGGGTCCTCCATCGTTGTCGCCACGTTTTCCAATAAACAATGGTTCCGCGGGAGGACCGCGTCTAGGAGGTCAGCCACCTTCGGTCCTCAATCGTCTGGACAGTAGATCGTCATTGGGTTCACCAACGGGTCCTGGAGGACAATTCGTTCAATCGAGACCGCCTTTCGGACCACCGCGACCTCAAAATCCTCAAGGAAATCAAATTCAAGGACAGCGACTCCCTCCCCCATCGAATCCTCAGGGTCTTCAAGGACCGCCTCGTTATCCTGCTGTACCTGGTTCACCAGGAGTCAGACCACCTCCAAATAATTTCGTTGGACCAAGACCACCTATTTATAACGCTAATCAGCCGCAGCAAATCTATTATCAACCGAGAAACGGAGACATTCGTCCCCAGAGAGCAGTGAATTCTGACCTCGCTGGAACTGGTTTGTCTTCCGGACATTCTTCTTTACCTGGTGGACCACCTCAGATACGCTTTCCGCCTTTTCCAAACAATTCCGAGGTTCGACAGCCTGCCCCGCAAAATATTCCTGACACGATAGTTACACCTCCTTCGAGGAATGATTCGTCAATAAGAGACAGGAGAGTCGGCAATCAACCGGGTAGTCCTGCAGTCAGAGATTCCACCCACGACAGACGATCTCAACCTGTAATACGTCAAGGTCAACCTCGAGAAAGAATGGAGGTCGTAGACAGTCGTTCATCGACTCCGGGCAATCAAATTCCGGAAGTGAACAGAGGAAATGGTCTTGAAGAGAATGATAATAACATCCCGCAACGTAGACCAACTTCGCGAGGTGAGAATGAGGACGATGATGATGACGTTGTCATGGACAATGACAATGTAAGCGTTTCCAAATCTCCGACACCAGTCAAAAGATTGGACGACACGCTACAACCAGAATCAACTCGAGGAGATACTCCAGTTTCTCCAGCTTCTCCAGCTTCAGCGATGTCCATTAAAAAATCGGCTACACCCAGTCCAGTTCCACCAGCTGAGCCTCAGAGTCGTCCAGCCTCGGTCACGAATATTGAGACTGGCGAGGAACCTCCAGGATCAAAACTGTCCAACGCAGCATCGCCCGTTCCGCCTAGTGATAAATCTGGAGATGCCAGTCG
Organism: Odontocolon sp. PSUC_FEM 10030002; assembly: GCA_018906895.1. Taxonomy (NCBI): domain Eukaryota; kingdom Metazoa; phylum Arthropoda; class Insecta; order Hymenoptera; family Ichneumonidae; genus Odontocolon; species Odontocolon sp. PSUC_FEM 10030002. Next base: position 4,034 of record JABMBT010006926.1, read on the forward strand.
ATCCGAATCGCGTCTGGAAGACTCAAAGAAAGACGATTACTCGGTACAGGAAGATTCTCAAGATTTAGGACTTCCCGATTCTAACGTTCGAGCGAGCGATGTCGAGGATCACGATGATTCGATGGAGAAGCGAAATGAGTCTAGAGCGAGTAGTATCCAGTCAGCGAGATCACCGATACCTCCTCGTACACCCGATCATCTGGCAACACTCTCTGTGCCGGGTTCCGCATCTCCACAATCTCCCAAGTCACCCAAATCTCCTAAATCACCGAAATCTCCAAAGTCTCCCGCGGGTAGCGTGAAAGGATTTGACAACGGACAACTTAGATCCTTGTCACCAAAATCACCGACTCCTTCGGTCAGTCCTGCGTCACCGAATTTACCAAGTTCACCGGCAATCCCTAAAAGTGCGGAGATAGATAAGAAAAAGGCAACTTTTGCCGAGGATTCGGAATCCGAGAAGGAACAGGAGACGAGAAAGGAAGAAGAATCGAACAGCGAATCTGGAAAAACGAGATCAATGACGCCCGGAGGTGAAGCCAGAGGTAAACCGCCGACGCCTTCGAAGGCTTCCGAACGAGCTCCGACACCTGGAACTCCTGATGGCAGGAAGTCCTCTATGAAACGTTCCACCTCAGGGCGTTCGATAAAATCAGGTTTCTTTTAATTATGAGAACACACGTTAATGAGACTTCGGGAGACTGTCGATGCACGTTTAGTTACTAAATATCGATGCGACACACTTCGTTGGTGGAAATGCCTCGAAAATTTCATACAATTTCGTTGTAAAAATTAGTACACGGAGAAAAATGATCCTTAAAAATTACTGTACCAGTTCGATAAAGTTGGGACATATCGTCTATCCGGGCAAAAATTACTGTACTGATAAACAAAAAAAAAGGACAGGGCAGAAAATTTACAGCGCTGTTCAGTGGTTTTTTATGTCTTAACTTTACTCTTTGCTGTCATATACATAATTTTTTACCAAACAGGCATCTTATCCCCGATTAACTGGATTGTACAGTACTTTTTACCGGACTTTTACAATAACGTTTATTGCAAATTTTTCTCCGTGTATGAGAGACACTTTTTAGGCACATCCAAGTGTGTTGTATTCCCTGCTAAGATTACACGTAAAAAAACATGTGTTAAATGTCACTACAATAATACGTGTAGATTTAACACACTTGTTTTTCCAGTGTGTCTGTAAAAATAACACTAAACACTGTGGACTTATATTGGCATTGGATATTTTTTCTGTGTATTGCGGATAAACGTGGCGAGACTCGATGCAGACTTTATTACACGGATAACGCAGTAATTTCTTGGAAGAAAATGATAATATTATTTCTAATAAGAACGTATTTACAATCACCGAGATTTAAAAGGAGTAAACGAGAGTAGGGCTTGAGGTGAAGTGCGGACGTCTGTAATTTGAGAGCATGAAGTAGGGTCGCTAATAGCGTTAATCGTGAGAGTTTTCCATAAACTTTCGACCCATGGGAAGGGAAAACGAGGTGGAATGCGAGAAATGGCAATAAAGTTCAAGTTACGAAAATAAAAAAACAGCTAAATGAATTAAGTAAAAAGGCCAACTATCTGGGAGTTGCAAGTTGCACATCGTATATACTATAATTCAATATTTCCAACTCGCGCGAAGGTAATAAAATAAGCCACGTTATTAATTTACTATAGTCGAGGCGCTAAGTCGTAAGATGTCAGTTACAGATTTAAAACACAGAGAATTATTCCCTATATGAAATCTGTGTAAGTGAGCTCTGCACGCATGGATCGTGAGAAAGATTTGATTTAATTTTCTACCGAGAGGGATTCCTTTTTAGGAATAGGAAATTAATGCGAAAACGCATTGCACAAGGAAATGCATCAGCGCATTATAATAATTTTTCGTAGACTCGAGCAACGTTAACAATGATTTTTATATTTTATTTTACACCGTGCGGAAAGTCTCGTTTTATCCACGATTCGCGTGGATATATACCCGGACTTTCCCACGTCGTAAGGTAATATTTTGTACGAAACTTAAATTACAAAACGAGCCGTTAAAAAGTCTTTTCAGCACTTGTATCGTAATGTACTATTTTGCGGAGATTTTATATTTTTCTTTTATTTTGGTACAATTTCGACTTGAATTTTGCATACGAAGAACATGAAACTTTGTGGTAATTATATGAACTGCATTATTTTCGGGTAATTTTTACTTAAAATTTCGTAATCCGTATAGAAATTGATGACATAACTGTTCTACAATTTTAATTATTTTTCATTATCAGAAGATTTTCAAATTACAATGTAACGTTAAAAATGAGTTATCCCAGGTAATTTATAATTCCAATGAACAACTATAAGCTCGCGATGTTTCCGATAATTAGAGACATTTTTTGTTTAATTTTCATCAAGCCCCGGAAAACCGGAAGGTAAAGAGAAATGGAGCGCAAATCAGCGATTCCTAAAAGGGAAAGTAAGCGATGAGCGATAGTAATAAAAAAAATTAAGGATCACGAGCGTGGAAAAGAAGCTGCGAAGGTTTTGCTGGGGAGCTCGGATAAACGTTACGCCGAGAGGTTGCTCGAGCTCCCTGGCAACTTCCTCGTGAAGTAATGCAATAATTACTCGGGCGGAAGTAATAAAATTAATCTCCGGTGAAGCCGGGCGAAGAACTCCCGCAACCGCCCTCCAGGATTGCTGGCACAGGTTGCCGTTGCCCTCTTATAAATCAAACGCAGTTTAGCTTTTAATAATTCGGCGAACAGGAGAACCGAGCAAGAGGTGACTGTGCTGTAGCTGCGCCGTTGATGCTGGAATAAGGGGCGCTAGACCGGCGAGAAGACGCGGTTTTGCCGGGAGTAATTTACGCCCCAACTTCATCTTTTATGCCATGGGGAAGTAATAATGACAATAACTCACGACAATATTCCTATACGAAACGTTTTCTTCCACTTTCTTTTCAACTCATCAGTTATGTATAAACTCCAGTAAATTGCAAATGTAACACGTATGCGTATTACCATTTTCATTTAGTGACCAATTTGTTTAAATTATTTCATTAGTCGTTTTTTTAAAACATTTCTATTTTCTATTTTCATTTTTTTTTCAATTTCGTTGTTTACTGCTATTCATTGTAGTATCACAAGTTATATTGTATCTGTATTGTAGTGTTTGAGAATTTTATGAAAATAATCATAAAAAATTGCCTGTTGTACAAATTGTCTTTATTAATCGTGGAATAATAGATGTAAATTAAATCGTTACACACCGTCGTGATTATAATAAATTTTAGTGTTTCGCTACAAGTGAAGAAAAATCTGAGATTGTATCTTCAGATTCTTTCGACACCCTCGACTGGTTTTCCTCGACATAAACGAATAATCGAGCGTTTCCCTCTCAGAAGAGTGCACCTGGGGAGAAGTTGGAAGCTGCACACCCAGACTTGCCTTCGACACTCAAAAGCTCCCTCTATTATCACAATATAAAAAAGTAAAAATAACATTTTTTTCAACCAGTGGAGTCGAACAAACAAGTGCCAGGGTGGAGAAGAGAGATTCTTGGAGAGATGCTAGTGGAGCAAAAAAACACAGACATATAAAACGCGAGTGCGTGCGACGGATGAGCGAAGGGTTACTATACAATGCAGAATAAAAAAAGACAAAGACAATCGACGCAATAAAACCGGAAAAAGCTCTACCATAATGTAATGAGAAGTTAACGATATATATAGAAGACACATAAAAAATGTAAGAGGATGAGGGAAAAAAGTGAGAAATAAATATCGAGAAAGCGAGTGAGTAAAGGGTGCGGAAGGAAAAGAAAAACGAGACGAAACGGAGGGATGATACCGCTGCTGATGTTATACAGGCAAGGGTTGGTCGGGTGAGCAACGTTGATGGAGGGGTTGGATTTGATGGAGAAAGGTGGAAGACTAGCGAAGAAGAAAAATCGAAAAGCAGAGAGATATAGGGAAAAGCATGGATTGTGAGAGGGTTGAAGAGCGATAAGGGGGTTGGAAGAGAACTGCGCGAGAAAGCGAGGACTCTCTCGCGATTAATGAGCGGTGTTTGTTGTTAATTGCTGCCGCCATTAGGTTGGCATCTCCACGCTCTTCTTCCTCCTCTCCAACCCCCTTTATCACGCTTTCACCCTTTCGTGCTTTCTTCCCTTCGGACAGATACGACCTACTACCAGCTACCGCTATTGCAACGACAACTACGAGGACCAAGCACCGCTACGACGTTTACAAGCTGAAACGTACAGTGATCGACCCTTCGAAATTGAGCCAGTCACCAGTTATAAGCATTCCTGCATCTTTTTTTTACCAACATGCTTCATAGGTTATTCACTGTGCAGTGATCAACGACTGGTTGGTGGCTAGCAACTGTATAACTTATTCGAATGCACATTGTGTATATGTCACCGCAATAGGTATAACTTACATTCACCAATAGAGCGTCAACTTCAGCATCTCCTTTTCGCTACCGCGTCATTGCACGAAGCATCAGGTGCATTGGTAGCGTATCCACGGTAGCATCGTATACTATGCAACCAACCTCTGCGCTCTGCACGTTATCCCTGCAAGAGCTTGAAAAGGGTGGGAAAGGGAAGGAGATGCGAACAGGGGAAAAGGTGAGAGAGAGACGCGATAGAGTCAACAATGTGAGACAGCTCTCAGTATTCTACGTTGGCGTAAGAGCTCTGTGGTGGTGCACCACGAACGGAGACCGAATCTCGAAAGCTCGGAGCTTGAGCGCATGTTAATGATCGCCGAGTTCGCCCGACGGCCTTTATCTTTTCCACCTCATTTGCGTGGCCACGAGTGGGCCTCGGGCTTGCTGCAATTCTCTCTTTTTCCCCTCGACTCGCTTTCCTCGTTTTCGCTAACTCGGTTCTCGGTTTCTCACTGCGAGATACTATATACAGCTCTTATGATGGAAGGTGATTTCAATGTGCGTTTCTGTTTCTGGTTCAAAAACGTATCTTGGCTTTGCAAGTTATGGCGTACGTCTATACGTTTTGTTGATAAAAGATAACAACAATTCTGGCGAAGAGATATTTCCAAGTTACGAAGCGGTTTCATTCGATCTCTGATTGGTTAGTTCTCTGATTGCTACAAATTCAATTATTCTGAATACAACTGATTCTGTTTAGGATTTGTATTCTGATTCTTAATGGCACCTTTCAAACAAATTTCTTGCTTTAACTATCGCCGTTGGATTAAAGACGAAATCGATACAGGCCCTTCGTAACATTCTTTTTATGCTGCATCTCTTTTAATTTTTACCATTTTCTTCCTTCACCGAATAATTATCACCTTACTTGTACATCGTTCTTTAATTGACTCCCGATGATTATTTATGGACGATTGGAATGCCGTGTATGGATTTCGGAAGCTGTTACAAGCTTGAGCTAATTTTATTCCCTTTATTTCTATTTTCCCTTTTCTGTCGCTGTTCTGAAAATTTCACCAAGTAGCCAGGAGAATATCGAGAGTCAGGTAATAGAGGACCATCGCGAGGCGTGAAAGGAAACGGGAACGGTGAGAAAGAGAACGAAAGTGCGACAAGACATGCGAGCTACCTCAAGATGAATCTCGATCACGCACGTTCTTTTCTCGTTTCCCTTTTTTCTGTTCTATCTTCCTTTTTCATCTTCCTTCAATGTACTCTTCTCTCTCTCTGCTAACCGTCTTCTCTGTTACACCCTGTCTTCCATTCTCGTTTCGTTCCTCAGGTAATTGGAAATAGGATGAATATATATAAATGTACGCTTCTTGAGTCTTGTACTTAACTTTTTCTTTCCTGGTTACTCGCCTTTCCCTTCGGTCTTTCTCAACCCTGCTTCATCTTCTTCTGCATCTTCTTCCTCCCTGTGGTCCATGGCCGTTTATTTATTTACTTTTATTCTCCCTGTTGTCCCGACGTCGTGACTGCTGGCTTCCAACGAGCCAGCGTGTCTCGCCCGAAGAACGACAGGTTTCTTCAGCCAGAATTAACTTGGCATTATTCCCTCACCAAATGGTCCGGTTTCCGAACCCGTTCAAGACAGGAAAGATTTAAAAAAATCAAGAAAACATGAAAAAGACGAGTTTCGTCAAAATAAGGCGAAATTTATGATTGTAAGCCAAACCAGAAGAAATCGTAGAAGAAGAGACATTTAATCGAGGTCTAAGAAGTGAAGTTCGTCCATTCTTAGGTAATCCAATTTCCCTTATTCCACATCATTGCACCGTTATATTTTTGGTTGCTGAAGAAAAATTCACGACGTTAGAATTCCTTGGATTACTTTGAGTTCTACTTACTTTGATCCTGAGTAATTTCTCGACAATTTTAAAGGCACTTCTTTCGGCTCGTTTTTCTCACCTTCTTTCAATCTTTTTCCTCGATCGTCAGCTCGAGTGCGACTTGCAACCCAAACGCATTTAACTGAAAAGAAAGGTCCGAAGACTTTCCTTCGCTCCGTCTCATCAGTTACGAAAAAGTGTTGATGATCCAGTCGGTCGTCAAAGCGTCGTGTCTTCCTGGATCAACTCTGAATCAACGACCAAGAAGACAGACCCTTTTCTGCACCATCTTCGTTTCAGTTCTGCCAGAGTCAAACGCTCCAGGAGCGTAATGAGTGTCGTGGAATCTTAAAGAAGGTATTCACAGTCTCCCAGGGGAATGGGAAGTAACTCTTCCTTGGTCTTGGTCGTAAAAGTAGGAAGTAAAAGGTGTGGATGTTGGTGTTCGTCCTCTTTTTCATAAATGCATACAGCTATCAGGGACTTTGATATACATATAACGCGTAACTCATCAAAGACCGAAGCTTTTGCTTTGAAAAAAACTGAAACTGTGCACTGCACGTATCTTAACTCGTTGGTTAGCGAAGATGGTATAGCAGCGAATCATCTCTGTCTTTCAAGAAGTTTATACATCTTTTTAGATCTTTGTTTAACGGTTCGTCGCGTCGGACGATACAACGAGGTTGGCGGATTAAAATGAGTAGCGTTGGAAGGTTTTTGCTATTTATTATCGCAAAACTTTGTTCGGTAGATTCCCTTGACGCGTTGGGAAGAACTAAAGTGAGAAAAGAATATCAAGGTTTTGAGACGGATTTACCAATTTCAATCAAACATCCTCTATTTTTTTGTCTCCAATCATGATTTTATGGTTCACTCTAATCAGCAATGGCATCGAAGGTTGAACATAATTGAACAGCAAGTGGATTTAAATAAAATAAACGACAAGTAACAATGAGCAAACCCTGCAGACTACAATTCGAAGCGATGACTGAAAAAGCATGCTTGTCGAGGACTCTAAACCAACGAAGATAACGATGATGATGATGATGATGATGAGGCGCGACCAGACAAATGTGGAAATACAGACGGAAGAAGAGCGTTCAATGGTGTATGAGAGAAAGGGCTTCATTCAGGCATACATAGCAGTCTGTGCAAAGCATGAGAATTCATTGCGATTTCCTACATGGGATAAGGGTTGGTACGGGCGATGAAGAGACACCCCATACTGACACGTTACTCAGTTCCTTTAATGAGTACGACCGCCGTTACTGCGATGACAACGTTTGAGGAATTTATTTTTAACTTTTATTTTTCATTACTGACGATGATAACACGTTTAGGTTTTTGAGGGAGGTATCGATGTTTCCAATAATATCAGCGCTCAACACAAACTTATCATTTATATAATACATTTATTTTTTTCATCACTGATGATTTTGGTGAACACTATCATAACCAAGAAAGGAAGGGCTATAATCAGTCTATCAGCATCTGCTGGCAAGAGCTGTTAGGGAGCTGCTGTCTACGAGACACAGTGTGGAAACGGGACCGCGGATTTCCACCAGCTCGTCGAGGTGCCGAGGGTAACATTGTAATTTCAGATAAGCGTCTCCCGAGGGAGACACGCATTGTGCGAGACCCTCCTCCTTTGCCAAACGCGGACGTTTCGAGTATATCCTCGCACACATGGGTGTCAAGTAACATACTACATACGTACGTTAGCCTCTACGGTGAAGTTGACGAGGTTACAGCACAATTTCTGCTGCGGAATATCTAACAGACATTGTTATGTCGCAGGTAGTGACCGTGTCCTAAATGTTGAAAAAGCACGTTTGATAATGTCACCGATGATTTGTAGTACAAAGTAAAGCTGGCAATATGGTCCAGTGCGCTAAGATGAATCAGCAGCGTTTCCATTTAATTACGTTGTCGAAATAATTTTTTAAATGCCATTTTTTTAATGTCTCTTAATTCCTACGAAATTGAGAAAATACAGGTAATGAACCTTCGCTCTGTTACACTTACTTCAAGGTGATGGTTTTTTTTTAAATAAAATTCATACCTGATGCACATCTCCCTAATTATTTTTGTACCTACTTCTGGAGGTTTATCACTCAGTCACGATTATAATAATAGTTCAACAAAAATATTATTGCGACGAATCGAGTGTAATACCAAATATGTATGGGGAAACCTACAATAGAACCTCGATTATCCGGACCCCGGTTAATCGAGGTTTTACGTAATTTTTGTTGACTATCAAAGGGACAATGTGGAAGATGAAGTCTTATAGGAGAGGGTGTTTTAAAGTTTAGGAGTGGCAAACGGGTGGTCCTGCGCATAACACGCGTATCCTCGTGTTATAGACAATCCGACTGCCATGACTCGGATTCGTAATACGCGCTGGTACCCCCTACAAGGTTTGTTCACCCTCGAGAGAAATTTGGCCTCAAATTAAAAGATCTCTTCGTTTGGATGCGTACAACCCCCTTGCGAGCTGGCGAGAAGAATTCTACCGCAAAGTATTGCGTCAAGAGCCTCTCCGCCCATCCTCCGCAGAAATATGCGTGGGGTGTACGCACCCGAGAGTCCTCGAACGTCATCGTTCTAGCCACGTGAAATCAACCCCTCCGCTATACACAGAAATAATGAATGTTATTTAATATATAACAGGGGCTCGCTATACGCATTTCAACAATTTATTTTAAAAATATAAAAATGTGTTACGTAATATTTGCAGGATTTCCTGTGGAAACGATATTATAAATAATTCACAGATTTGTGAATAGGGTGCGTTCAGCGAAACGTGGACGTCATCTTCCTGGCCACGTGAAATGAATCTCTCTGACGTACATTCTGCATATTTTTCAAGCATTTATAAAGAGAAATAAACAAATATACACTACATTGTCGCAAAAGAAAGCTCAATTCGTTTTTATTTTACTTTTTTCATTTTTGTTCAAAGCATCGAAGGAGCTTGTTTTTTTTTTTTTATAAAAGATTATCTCTTTTATCAGAAATTTACAAACCAAATGCTATATTGGGGAATTCTAAATGATACTCGTGGAATAAAAAAAAAATACAATTCCATAGACGACCAGAAGAATTCTTCGGCGAATCGGTATCCAGGGTGATGGATAGTTCTAGATTGAACAGGATAGAGTCACGAATGAAATAATGAAATCCGGGTGACGTAGTTGGGACAGGGAAGGGGGTGCGCGACTAAGAATTTCAATCTGTGGTCAGGAGGGTGGTTCGCGAAAAAGGGGGATGTCGAGTGAGATACCGGGGCACCCTTGAGCTCACCGCACGTTTTTGGGGTGCGCACTCATTCCTCTGGACCCTCGAGTCACCCAGGACGTCGACGACGACGACGACGACAACGACGACTCTTCGTATATCGAGGGGAGATGAAGTTAAAAAATGATTCTCCGAAACCAAGCCAAAACGATTGTCTCGCCACCATCTCCACCGGGCACTAAACTCGACAGTCTTATTTATTAATTCAATCAAATCTCGCAGAGGGAATGAAAGTTCTCGGTTGGTATGCGGGGATATTTGGTACAGATCTTTTTTTATGAAGAATTTTCAATGGCAAATAGATTAATGAAATGCAAATGCGCGAGAATACAAAGATATGAAATGAATTCCCAAAAACGAATTAAAACGATTATGTCCCCCTCCCTTCCCCTCGCGACTAGATTTGAATCCGACAATGTGATTTGATTACTTTAATGAAACCTTGCAAAGGGTAAGGGAATGTCTCAGTGATGGACCATGTACCAGTAATTTTCAGTATGTGCTTTGATTACAATAAAATCTATAATCATTAATCTATAAGTTGCTATAATTAATATAACAGAACTGACGACTACTGGTACATGGTCAATGACTGGGGCATCCACCTGATATGAAAATATTTCTCTGTTATTGTACGATGATTTTTTGATACTTAGTGCTTTTTATGAAATTTTTTTTTAGGCATAGAACTTTATTATTTACTTTTTGTTTTTCTTAATATTACTATTGTTATTATTATTGTTGTTGTTTTGTTTTAATTTGTTATTTATTATTTTATGTTACTTTTATGGCTTTATCGAGGCTAGAATCAAAAGTCTAAACATCAGCAAATAGCTTAGTCAGTCTTCTCGCCTTGCGTCTGCTGTGTTGCAAATTATGCAGATGCCCGTATAGTGCATCAGCGCCATGTGGTACCTATATATAATATATATACCTACTCATGTTGTGGACATTTGATAACTTGATATGCCGAAGAAGATCGTGTTTAAAAAATACTTCCTCCTTCTCATCGTGACAACAACGTTCTCGGAATGAGAAGGTCGCTATAATTATGCTCGATTGATACAAGTGGGTGTGCATCTCTCACGTAGTTGATTTTTTTTTTTTTTTTTTATGTTTCAATTAACATTTTTTTCCAATTTCTTGCGATGCGTCGCTCTACTATATATATTTGTGAAAAATTGAAATTACGTCGTTTGAGACACGAGAATCACCGTGACATTTTTTTTTGCCTGAGGAAACGAGACGACGAAAAAGAAGAAAAATTAAATGGATAAAATAATCAGAAAAAGAGCGAACGGTAGTCAGGATCGTCGGCAAACTCGAGAGCCAATGAACACCTCGATTCGGGGAAATCTCAAACGCGAGTCTCAACCTCGGCATTATGTATCCCAGCAAGTACATAACGGTCGATGAGACCTTCGATGTATCGTGTGTACGGCGATTATATATATAGTTGGGATCACGCGTGACGTGTGCCACGAAACGTGACACCTTTTTTATAGTTTTTTTTTAATATTCTTCCGGTCTGCCTTTCGTTTTTGGTCCATCAATATGTATATCTTCTTTTTTCATCTATATTTATTTAGTATACGTTATTTTTTTCTTTTTTTTTTTTCTCAATCGTTTGGTTCACTATATGCAGCTACCTTCGTCAGTGATCCTGCCGCGTTTCCCGCTGGCGTTCACAGCTCGGCCCGGTGAATATGCGGGAGGGGTGCGGAAAAGGGGTAGAACTATATAGGATCCCATATAGTTTCTAGATCCCTCTTTCGTTTTCTATATATATACTCTTTCTGCTATGCTCGTACGTTCATTCTGCAGTTTCTCCCTCGCACTGTGACGCGATCTGTTCAATTTATTAAAAGGCGATCCCCCCGCGTTCATTGTTTTACCGGACGGTGTACAATGCGTCTCGACGCGCGAACCACATGGCGCGTTTCTCCGCTGGTCGAAGTCTATGTACCGGCAACGATGCAGTACAAACCGCCATACGTTCTCTACCTATTCGACGTGGGAAATATTTCTCACTGTTTTTCAAAAATTTTAGGTTTTATTTTTATCTTTATTTTTCTTTCGTACTTTTACTATTTTTTATTTTACTTTTATACTCGTTCTCTTTTTCCCTCTCACTTCTATTCTCGGATCTTCGTTCTCTGTTACCAGACCATTCGTTCAGACCGCGCGCAGCCGGATTTATCGAGAATTTATCGCTGTACTCGCGTACTTAGCGAGAAGCCGATAACGAGCGTGCGTGTATTTCTCTCATATACATATATGTCTGTATATATATAGATACAGGTAGAAGTTTACACTATATATATAGCAAACTGATACTACAGAATTCTCGAGCGAGATAACGAATAACGAATAAACGAAACTCTTTTTGAATGAAAGAAAAGCAAAGAAGTAAACTAAAACCATTGTAAATTTTCGAAGCTCCCATAGATTCGCGAACCAAGTGAATTCAACCCAACGCGGTTAAATCTAAAGGATATACCTTGTATTCAAGGTATTAATTGTGCTATAGTAAAAGCGAAGAAAAAAAAAGCGATAACGAAACTCGGGCGGCGAATTTGGCTTAACGCCGTGAGCTTATTTTCCCTACAGTAAAATCCGCAAACAAACGCGTCGTTGCTTCAGCGGAGGTTGAGAGAAAACGGAAAAGCGGTTTGAGCTTACGGACCTCGTAAAATCTACGCCGTTGTAGTGCATCGTATACAGTATTGTAGTATTATATATACAGAAGTGAGCCAACAGCTCTCAGTGGCTGGTAAAACGAGGCGAGAATCCTGGCTATTGCATCGGTGGAATTTATTTAAACCGAACTACCCTCCGCGAGCATCAATTAAATCGTGAAAGAGCAGCAAATATAACAGAGGCGAATTTTCCCCCACCGGTTTCTTCTTCTTTCAGTTCCTTGGAGATCAAGAAACATGAGAGAGAAAGAGAGAGAGTAATGCTTCGTGTATTTATGTATCACGTACATAAACACAGAAACGAATGAGGGAGGATACATACACTTATTAAATTTGATACAGCGAGGGAACTCGAGGGTGCGGAATGAATTAAGGACGTCAAAGGGAAGGGGAATCTTTTAATCGTTATTTTGTAGTGGAGCATGAATGCGGTTAGTGATTGCAGCTATGTACATGGCTTTAGAAAAGAAACGAAAGAAATATTATTAAAAGAAAATAGATCG
>JABMBT010007037.1:0-16824 GCA_018906895.1 Odontocolon sp. PSUC_FEM 10030002
AAATTATAATTCATCATTAAAAAGTCCATAACTGAGCTTGATATTTTTTTAACGTAATTAGACGTAATTTAGACGAAATTAGACTATCACAAAAAATTATTAATTTCTGAAGACTATCGTTTTACGCTCGGACTACCTTAATAATATTTCAGCGTAAAATAAGATGTTATAGCTATGATATCTTCCGAAAGTGAATATTTCTTTTCGGCATTTACATTTTCTTTTCGGGCGCCGCTATTAACCGCGATATTTTCATTCAGTACCCAGAACCCTTAAACGAAGGTTAATCTACAAGTTACGAACTAAATATTTTCTATTATCTAAGTTACACATTTGTCGTAAAATTATCAAAAATATTCAAAAAAGAAAGTTCGGATTTGCCACAGTTATTGGCTCGACCGCAGGGGTTACGGAATAATGAACCGCGGTGATAATAAAAATGTTTTTTAACATCCGTATGAAAACGTTGAATTTCCATGCCTGTAGATTATACACAACGTGGCTACTTCCCGCATTGATGCGGTAAAGTACATTCCCGCACCGCGAGCATGAGCACTTCAAGAAACTTTTACAGGACCGGAATCAAACTTTCCAGGCAGATGTCGAAAAAAGTACAGTGGAACCCCGATTAACCGGGGTTTATTTATCCGGAGAACGGATCAACCGTGCGGCTCTGCGAACGTTTCACATCTTGGATCAACATGATAAATATGCGAAAGTATTGTCTCTTCCCAAAGATTGTAAAAAGTCGAAGAAAAATTAGGGAATTCGTGTAGAAATCTGAGTTCGTCCTCTATTGAAAACCGAAAAACTCTGAAGGGGTCGAGATTTCACGGTTTTAACGATTTGATGGCGAAACTTGTTCAAATACGCGCAGAAGCTGTACTAATATCAGATTAATTCGGTTCAATTCAAATTAACCGTGATTTCAGTTATCCGTGGATTCTTCAATCTTAAGGACCCCGGTTAATCGGGTTTTACTATTCTAGTCGTTTTCTTCTTTTTTTCTTCTTCTTCTTGTCTCGAGCGCCAAAACTCGCAATCGTCTTGGAAATTGATCCAGGATAAAGTAGTACGTAGATCGTTTACTCACCAAACTTGACTAAATCTGTATGACTGTGACACGCGATTTGGAGATTTTAACTGTTTTGCGCGACATCGATTTTCCGGAAACAAAATTGCAGATACTGATAAATAAATTGGTCTGCTTCTTACGTATAACACAAGCCTCTTCGAATCCTTCGAACGGTTTCAGCTCTTCATCCCCGCTTCCTGTAGAAAGCAACAAAAATAACAAGTTAGTTTATGTTCGCGAAATTTGATCAAATTGAAATATTTACCACGATCGATTTAAAAATCTGGAAACAGTTAGTTCCGTCGGCTTTTATCTAAAGTAGATTGTTTCGCGATTTATTGGCAACGCTCCGTGATTTATTGGCAAAGAGTAGGTAACAAATTTTAACATGCAGACATAATATTGCAGAACCGGTAAGTGAATTTTCGGATAAGCGTCGTGGATTCACATACTTTTTTAATCTTCTGAATTAATTTAGAGACTCTTCGAGTGATGTTCCTTTTTCAGTTGACGAATATAGGCGTTCATCGCGAATTGTCGAACAACTATTTACTGTGATCACGAGTGAACCAATATTAAAAATGATTTTATATCTTTGTAATAAAATTGTCGCGTCACTTGCGATGAAATATTTAAAATAGATGGAATTATGACCTTTAAGAAAAGCGACACGATAGAATTCACCTCTTTTCTTCTCTTCACTGTTGAGTCGTCTTCATTGTGAATAACGACGGATCTTCCAAACGTTGACGGCTGATACTCTTGCTGGGATTCACTCTCATCAGATCGGAGACTCGATTTCCTCGAGTCGGTTCTGTTCTTCAGACTGGAGACCCGAGCGACTTGGATCATGACGTTGGACGGTCTTTCGCTCTTGTGTTGCTCCTGTGTCTGGGAAACATGAATCCTCGACGCTTTGGTAATCGAGTTTGAGTTCCTTGCCAGAGACTCAAAAAGCGCGGTCGTCGAGGATACGTTCGACAGAGGCGAAGTCTGAGTGAAATTGTCCAGACCATAGAGCGATGTACAATCGTCGGTATCCTGCATAATCTGAGATTCGTCGGAAATCGATTGAGACTCGACAGCTGCCACGTCGCTCGATAAATTCGTCGTAGTAATGGTCATATCGTCGAGAGATTCGAGTTCTTTCAGTTTCTTGCAATCGCCTACCAAGGATTCCCCGGGGAAATCAACATCGTCCGTCAACACGTTGTGCGACAGTTCCATCATACTTCCCGGATTCTCCGTTAACGGAAGATCGAAAATAACTCGCCTGATAGAACTGTGATCAGTACCGAGACTGAATCTATCCCCGATCACGCCGGCGGCATTCTCGAAAGCATTTGTCTTGTTCAGGAAGGGATGTTGATCCTTCGCGCCGTTCAGAAGCGAATCTTTCTTCCGCAACCAAGAAGCACCGAAGTTCCCGACAGAATCAATATCACTCAGCGACGCATTGTCGTTATTCGTAGTTTTCATGGTCAATCGCGGATCCACGCTCTGTATACTCGAGTAGAGCGAGTCGATGCTCGGCAAGTGAAAATCTATCAGACAGTTGAAATTAGCACTGACGTTGCCGCTTTTGATCGGCAGCGAATCGTGCGAGATGGCTTGATCGTTGATCATACTCATATCACCGTTCAGGATACTATCGAGGAGATTATCGTTTTGACACACGGATACGAGCGACGCTGTTTCCTCGTCCTCAACCGACGAAGATTTATCTGTCTCGATCATGGAGTCGAGCGAAGACGTAAAAAAGGTCTGTGAATTGACGATGTCGTCGTCGCACCGCGAGTCCGGTACGCCCGTTGAATCTGCGCCGTTTCTATATTCATCCGGGTCTTTCGTCTCGTTGTGCAGCGGAGATGACAGTGGCAACGGCGACGAAAGCGGAAGCGGTGCAAGCAACGCGTCGTAATCCTGATTCTTCTCATTCATCGTTTTGTTGGGAAGCGCAACACTTTCTGTATATTCGACGACTTTCGTCACGGATGTCGGCGCGAAAGCCGACGCGAGATACTCGCGAGATCTGTCGCAATTGTTGGTACTGTGAGCGTCGGCAATTTCTACCCGATTTCCTCCGCGATTGTCGCATTTCGATGCAACGACGCGCTTGTTTAACCATTTTCTCGTTTTTATTTTTCTTAACCACTCGAGCCTCGTTTCGGGCCTCTTCTTTTTTCCTCCCTCTGTAAACTTTTCCTTCGTTGCCCTCTTGTCCTCGTCGATCGCAAGATCGATGAAAATTACGTCACCGGGCTTCAGTCTCGGCCTTGATCTCTTGATCTTGGCACGCTTTTTGACGAGAGGAACTCGCAATACAGCGTTTGGTCTCGTTCGATCCCGAATATCCGAAGAACCCGTGAGACGAGACTCCTCGTACTATAATATCTCGTTCGTATTTCCCAGCATCTCCTCTGTATACTTTTTCTCCTCAAACTTGAGAAAATCTTCGCATGCTGTTCTCAAATCGAATGAATTTTGCTTCATAAGCCGCAGCGTTCCGCCGCAGTTCTGTCGTAGGAAAGAGAAGAACTCAAATGTTTTCGTACATCGATTCGGAATTCGCGGACCCAGCATTCGCACCGCCAATTCGTTTATTCTCTTTGTCTCATCGAGATTCTCGCAAGTCTTTTTCCACAATTTCAGAACCAGCAGATAACGTACATAGGCTACGTCCGATATAGATTCTGCGTTTTTTCCAATTTTTGAACAGCATTTCCTACACAAATTTAACCATGCAGAGTGAAAACTAAATGCTTTAGAATTTTTTAAAAATCAAGGAAAAACGATACTTACTGAAATATTGACTCGTAGATTTTTCTGTACTTTTTCGTAAGCAACTTGGTTCTGAGCAACACTCTCAACATGTGTTTCTCAGAATTATCTGAAATCATATAATATCATATCATACAAATTCTTTCAAAACGCGTTTCGATATATGTAAGGTAAATCCTCCCATTGCCGACAGTTTAAGGTGGGTCGATCAGTAGAGACAATCCAAGATAGAAAGCTGAATTTTGCATATGTTTTAGAAAGACTTAATTTTTGAGCTTGAAAAATTTTAAAACGTTTTACCGTCCAGTTCTTAAGATATGCATTCTCAAAGTTATGTAAATTTCACTATACAGATATACCCCGCAGATAAATCGAGCCATATTCAATGCTGCATATCTCGGCTTGTGCACAGTAATAATCGATGACATTTTTATGAGACACTTATTTGGCATTAATTATTATGGTAATGATTTTTAAACGAAAAATCTTGGATTTTTTTTTCGATTTTATTATTATATTATTTAAACAATCTGTCGTCTAAAAATATAAAAATGTATGCATTTTCAATCTTTGTTGAACTCAATCATGCTGATTGTTAAAGGAAATATTTTTAAGAACGGTCAAAACGGCCAAGTTGTGCGAGGGTTGCCGGGGACGCAGTGTGCGAAAGCGAGGTCCGCATTGCTGTATTTCGTCCGGGCTGTTTTATTTTTGAGTTTTCTCGGCAACCATGCAGACGATCCGTCTTGGACTTCATAAAACTTCTTTCCGAAGATGCAAGGAATGATTTAGATCTATTATCATCCGATTCTTATCATTTTTAATACACTTTCGAGCGATGGATAAGAATTACGCACATCTCTTGCTATGTTGCCTATGTATAAGAGCGTATATTCAATAATTAATAACTTGACGACCCTGCAGACGATTGACTTGAAATTTGGCATGAGACCACGGTTTTTATGGACGAACATCCTATGCAAATTTCAAGCATCTCTTATCATTTGGCGATGACTGAGCAACCTCCTTAAACCAAACTTTTAGACAGAAGAGATCGAATATTGCGAATCTAAAATGAAAAATTTCTTCTTGCAGGAGATAGACAAAAATCTGTTTTTTCATTAATTAGAAATGTTTGTGAATGATTATATTATTGATATTGTACAATCGAATATTTGAGGTTTTTTTGTAGATGTCAGGCCTACATGAATGTTATAAAAAAAGCTACATTGGACGGAGATATATAAGCAACTCTATATAGGGTAGACGTACCATTTGTGGCCACTTTAAGCGATACGCTACTATTGATTTAAAGATGAGTTTGATGTAAATCCTTGTATGCACGCATAACTTTGATAGATGTCATCCGAAGGGTATAGGCAACGGAATTATTAGAAATAAAATATATCACTTTTTTTTTAGTTTGTCGAATTATTTGAATACAGTTTTGAGAAAGGAATTGTTGACAACATTGTTCGACGAGAAATTATGAGTCGATTAGTCTCTAAAAATAGATTTCCAGGTCCGAAAGTGATTTTCGATGTATATTTTGAATCGTGAAATTTCGAATTTTTTTACAAAATCAACGAAATTTCCGTTACGAAATTTCTGATTTGTTTCAATTCGTTCATTCCTAGATTGATCTGTTATCGATAGAATCCCTGATAAACAAATTATCTCTCGTACGTTAAAAAAAAAAAAAGCTGACAATAATTCCCTCCAAATTTCATCCAAAGTGAAAAACATCTTCGAAATATAAATCGACCTTACATTATAGTTTCCACAACACTAATTTAATCCCATGATCACTAAATTCGTCGTAAAAATCGCCATATCTATATAAATATCTCTCTCTCTCTCCCTCTCAACACAATGTTATTTAAAAGAAATGTTAATCGCTGCTCAATCAATAAAGATAAAGCGTTTTAGTATGTTGATACATACCTAGTACATTGCAACACATCACAAGAATCAGTTACAGTTTCCCACAACATATTATTAGTTTGCACGTTAGGCTCTGATAAAGAGACTCTAACTGCCACTGAATATCCGGTCGACGACTATATCGAGCCGTGATTATGCGACTGATAGCGATATATACGTTAAAAAGATTTTTTTTATAAAATTTTACAAAAAAATTTTTGACTTTTTTTTTTCCTCGATTTCTTCGAAATTCGAAGGGATCTATGATAGAAATGGGAAATACCGAATTTTTCATGAAACAGAATTCTAGAGTGCTTCTGACTACTAATTACTTACTAAAAGTCAAATTGTCAGAAGGGTTTTCACCTTCCTATGAGTTTCCGAACGATTTTAGTTGGATCCGAGGGTTTCGCCTGTATGTCTTATATACATAGATCATTCGATTAATTGTCGCTGAAAACGGGCTCGATTTCTCGCTTATCGAGGGTGCGAGAGGCTTCTATTGTTCTCTGGGAAACCTACTCGAGCTTTACGACGCGGATATACCAGGCAAACGAGGCTGCCAAGCACGTTTCAGATGGGAAGCGAGAGGCTGGAGTAGTAACAGCCGTTTGTGGTCGGCCGCTGGTTCACTAGCACGATTGGAGAGCCGGTGATAGATGCGACAAAGATCTCGAAGATTAAGGCCGGTCGGTTGGACGAGGATACAGAGTTTACTCGCTGTACATACGTGCGATGCAACGGGAATAGTTTCAGGTGAAGCGGCCAAACATTCTCGAGTCAGACAGGTGTAACGAGACGATCGGGCGAAGTGCGGTCGCGTTGCTGTATAGAGTCACGTTATCTCGTAACGTATAGTTGAAGTGCGGGAGAGAGTTTGGAGTAGATTATATCACCGGGGCAAAACGGGACAAAATTTGACAACGGAACAAAATGGGATAAAAAGTGCCAACGGAGCGAAACGGGACAGAGTGTCCCAACGGAGAGAAAATGGGACAGAATGTGTCATCGGGGCAAAACGGGACAGAATTTGGTAAAGGAACACAATGGGACAGAATCTCCCAACGAAGCGAAACGGGACAGAGTGTCCCAACAGAGAGAAATGTGACAGAATGTGTCACTGTGGCAAAACGGGACAAAATTTGGTAACGGAACAAAATGGGACGGAATGTCCCAACGGAGCGAAACGGGACAGAGTGTCCCAACGGAGAGAAATGTGACAGAATGTGTCATCGGAGCAAAACGGGACAGAATCTTCCAACATAGCGAAATGGGACACAGTGTCCCAACTGAACTTTATAAGATGGAATGTCTCAACGGAGTGAAATGAGACGCAATGTCTCACCGGGGTAACACGGGACAAAACTTTCCTGCGGAGCTAAATGGGACAGAATTTTCCAACGGTGTAAAAAAAGTATATATAAACCGTGGTAAAATTTAAAAGATTGGGAATATGTTTAGAGGACAGAATCTTTAATTGAGCTTCTGTCACTTTTGTTCCGCAAAGCACTTTTTGTCAGGGTGTCCCACTTTACCCTGGTATTTTCTGGAAATGCAATAGTCATACACACGTATATATATCGTACGCAACGTACGTACCTTCGGCAGTCGTTACGAGGACCATGTTTTGGGGATGCTTGTTCACCAGCCGTCTAATCAGGTCGATCTGCTCGAGTGCCAGTTGAACCGAATCCAGATGCTGCGAGGAACATGGCACGTACGCCGACCAAAACTACGAATAAAAGAGAAGGAAACACATCAATACATAAGACATTACAATACTGCGATATTTAGTTTGCAAAACAAGATTACGTTTAAGGATGGTCTGTCGTTATCTCAAATTGTTGGAAACAATTAATTGAAGAAAAAAAAAACACAATTGTCCCATTTAGTAAAAAAAAAGGAATCTCAAAAATTTTACTTTCAGATAATTTGTTATAAACAATGTTATCAAGGCACAAACAAATTTTGAAATCCTTAAGGTTACGCACCAAATATCAAATTTTTCAACAATTATGTTGAATTTTCATTCAATGTCACTTTTGAATGGGACTGTATAATCAAAACATCCTTAATCTACGTCAAACTATAAACGAAGGGGTTCCACCTGTAACATGTCATAAATATAAATTACGCGATACGCGGATTAGCAAAATCTTAATATAGACTTTTCAAAATGATTTCCATTCCTTCATCGTATCACGCGTCTTGCTGTTCTCAAGGAGACATAATTTAGCAGCGATAAACAACTGAAATGATAGGGTGTTTATCGTACAGAGTGACACGTGCCACAAAGTATAAAGAGCAGGCGAAAGCTTCACGCAAGTTTCTTTACCAACCCCTCCCCCCTCTTTCGCCCGTCAGTGATGTGTCTCGAACGACGTAGAAAAAAAAAGGAAAAAAAAGTTCACTGACGGTAGGATATTTTTTCTCTCACGCTCTGTTACGAGTAAACTCGCGTATTTAACAACACGCGAGAGAGATTTATAACGCAGTCCATGTGTCCCCTTTGACCCCGGGTTGAGCCTCGGGGTCGTGACTCCCTCTATTCGCGACGAGATTTTTACAGTCTTTCGCGTGGAATGCCACGCTGTAGTGTGTTGGGAGCCAGAGAGACGTTTCTGGGGAAGGAGGAAAGATCGTCTGGTGTACACGACCTCTGTGCCAAGGCCCCAGAACGTGCCAGACCCTTCTCCATGCATCTTTCCTATTTTTCTTCGTCTCGCAATTCTCACTCCATTATTCTTATTTCTAGTCGTAATCTTTTTTTTTATACTTTATTGTGCGTATTTGTGTCGTGACATTATGCTTTATGAGTGTTGTCACGCAGCAGTATTTCCATTGTGGGCATTTTTTTATGAGCAGTTGGTACTTAAAAAAGTGTAAAGTATAGGGATTAAATTTAAACCCTAAGGAAATTTGAGATCATACTTAAGATCCATTTTGTTAACTGCATGTGAGAAACTTAACCTCCAAATTTAGCTTGTAGATATTTTTATGGCGAGTTGGTATGTACTTAAAAAAGTGTCAAGTGTAAGGATTAAAGTTACAGCTTGAGGAAATTTGAGATGGTATTTAAGATTGTACCGTCTAGTTAATGATACCAGACAAATCTAACCTCAAAATAGGAGACTTGTTGTCTCCATTCTTTATAAGGAATTAAGAAGTTTCGTTACGCAAGTGAAAGTTTTAATCTGAATTTAAATACGATTTTCTAAGGGCTGGAAATCTCCCAATTATTCTTAAAATGTTTATTAGTTAACTTATTTATTAAAATAAAACACATTCGCTCCACTCGCGACAGAGCACGCCTTTCTTAACTCTCCATCTTCATTCTCCATCGTTCTTGCGATTTCTACCTGTCGTTAAGACTCAGGGAACTTTGGGTAACTGTAGCTATAAAAGCGCGACCCGTGGCTACAATTGGTACAAGGTGCACTCTTGGCCGTTAGTTCGATCCAGGTCTCGCTTTCCCGGGCGCTCACAGACGAGGCCCGGAGGATCTGGTGGTACAGAGGCGGGGTACCGTAACCACGCGATATCTCGAATTCGCTTCGACGAAGGACGCACAGTAGCGCAACACCGAATTTAATTCCGCGCGGTACAATGGGCTTCGCCAGAGAGGCACTTAGCCACGACAGGTCGTCGTAAATTTCTCGGCGTATTATACTCGGAACCTGGCCACTGTACTCAGGTATGGCTATCGGACCAAAGTACCAACATTGGTACAAGGTGAACCAAGGAGTAACTGTTCTTCGAAATTGTAGGTGGGCACACTGATATGTGGAGCACCTTGAGGCACTTCAATTTTTTGATGCATTAGCAGCCTGTTAATTGTTAAATTATGATGCGAATTTTGAAGTTAGGTTATGTACTCTTAACAAGCCGAAGCAAGTTGAAGTGCTACAAAATGCCCTGTCACAATAAGCTCTTCTTCCAAGTTGTAGGTACGTATAATTTGAAGAGGAGCACCTTGAGGCACTTCAATTTTTTGATGCATTAGCTGCCTGTTGATTGTTAAATTATGATGCGAATTTTGAGGTTAGGTTATGTACTCAACGAATCAATGAAGCTTTGTTTACTAATGTACTCGTAACAAGTCGAAGAGTTGAAGTGTATCAGAATGCCCTATGTCACTATTCCGCGTTTTTAAGTAACATTTTTAGGTTACTGGGTACCTGGAATCATGGATGACAGATTAATATCAGACCTACCCAAACTTCGACCACTAACGAAGCCAAACCTCAAACTCGAATACTTCCAATGGATGTCTTAATCTCGATAGTTAAGTCCTAGATAAGGTAATATAAGTAATCTGACCTCCGGATCGACATAATCATCTTTGAAGATTCTACCACGCAAGACCCAAATCCCCTTGGGTTATCCGACCTTCCCACATTAAGTTCATTGCTTTGCTCCTTTTCCTTCCGGTCGATGACTACCTGCACGCAAATCCTATATACCAAGCTATATAGATTCCAGTCTTCCAACAATGTTGTAGGTAACCTCTCAAATTAAATCGCCTTTCAAATTAATCGTGACAGTGATAAATCGAAAGATGGCGCAAGTGTGGAAGGTCGAAGACTCTCCTAAACGTACCAGTCCGGAATTCTGGATCAATCGAACATTTTAATACCTTCATATCAAGCTTCAATGATGGTCCAAGTCATTGGCTTGGCTCCTACATTTCAGCATGTAGCTGGAAAGTTTCAAAGATCTCATCAAAGATCAGTTCTTAAGCTTCCACAATGCCACCCGATTTTTCTGTTCAAAGTTCTCGCACGCTCCGGTATGTTCGTTCGATCATTTTTAACCAATGACATATCGTAAAAGATTTTCCACCAACGTTGGCCCATCTTCGTACTTGCACTATCTTCACCACAGAGAAATTGACGAAGGAAATCCCTCCATCGTTTCTCTTGACTATCGGCGTACCCAAACTCGATAGCCTCACCACTTTCCTTCCCAGTGCAATTCCTTCACGTCCGTCATGTCTGCTTGGGAGACGTGTTGGTACTCAAGGTACATTCTAGTCTGCCAGTGTTGGAACGGTACGTTTGATGGAACATCACGTTTCCCAATCTTTTGGAATAGCTGTAATTCTTCAGAGTCTGGTGTCGCTGCGTGACTCGATAAAAGCGATAATTCATTCAAAGCCACGTATAAACCCTCGGACATTTATCAATAACATGATGACATGGGTCTGGGCAAAGTCCCATGGTGGGTGTCCCATGGGACACTTTGATGTACGCAACTGTTTTGACGCATTAGCAGACTCAAAATTATCAACCTTCTATGCAGGCTTTCAATTTAAGTTGTGTCTTTAGCCGACCAGTATAAATTTGTTTCCGAACATACCCCTGATGTCCTAAAACATTGCCATGCGTTTTTAGTTCAGATGATCGACTCTTATACGTGATGTATTTCAGCACAATAATGAAGCTTCCGAAAGACGAACTTGACAAAAAGTGTTAGGAGCTGTTTTGGATGTATTTTGGACCAAATCATAAGGTGCCATCAGCCTAAACCTACGTATATTTATTAGTAACATGCACAGCTTCTATGTAGAGAAAATATGGGCAAATTGGGACTTGGGACACTTTGATACATTGCATTGGTTTTGATGCAGGCTTTCAATTTAAGTTTTGTCTCTAACCCTTTGAAGCATACATTTTTCCTTACATACGATTCACTTGAAATTTGGTATTCCGGGGTTTTTGAGATCGCTGAGTACGAATCCGAAGTCAAAATTCAGAAATTCAAAATGGCGGATCCAATTTGGCGGACAAGAATGACAAAAAGTTTGAATTTCTAAATTTTGACTTCGGATTCATAATCAGCAACCAGAAAAACCCTTTAGATCCCATAGTCAGTTCAATGCCCATCATTGATTTATCACAATTACATTTAATCTACAAAAATGCAGACATTTTTCAGGTTGTTTGTTTCTAAAATGAAGAACGCGAGAGTAAGAATCACATAAATTGTTGTGTTTTACTAAATGATATCTTTGGAACTTCAGAAAGTGCTTTCGATGACTGTAATGCCACAAAGAGTGTGTAGAAAATGTAAAAGACTGGCTCAAAGAAGGTGACATAACAGCTTGTCACTATGCTTCAAAGGGTTAACTGATCAGTCAAAACGTGATTACTGACATACCCCTGATGTCTTAAAAAATTGCCATGTATTTTTACTTTAGATGATCCACTCTTAAAAGTAGGACATTATCAATCAAATATCTTTCCAGATGCTATCTCGTTGGTCGATTTAGTCACTGTTCCCTAGGCCATCACTGAGCTTCTTGATTTCGCCAGAGTATACCTTTTTTTGCACAATGCCTATTTTGTTCTTGTAGCTCGTTTTGTTCCACTCATCCCTGTATACGGTAGATGTACTCGACGAACGAAATTCCTACAGCTTCCGTAACTGAAATCGATCCACGCGGTATCCGAATCGGATATCCATCTAGTCCCTGAGTGCTTCCGACATCTCTGGCTCTCTCAAAACCCTCTTTCCGAACTCCTCACCCTTCGTCCTACAAAATCTCCTTCGGTTCCTTTCGATTCTAGAACCGGTATAGGAACCGCCCTGTTTGGACTATCTAGTTCGCACGAAACTCTTTCACCATCTTTCTCATCTCCTTTCTCTGCTGCACTTCCACCGATGGGTGAACTGAGTACTCTTAAGATTTTGAATCCTTAAGAACTTCTTGACAGCATACTCAGAGCAGAAGTGAACGGAGTGCGAAGGAATACGAAAGTAACAGATCCAACATACTGAATGTGGGATGCAATCACGTCGAGAGTTCCTGGCTGAGTTGATGTCTATTACTCGAACCCTCTCGGCGTTAGTCGTCTCGGGTTTCGATAAAACCATATCCTGTCCATATCGAAATGAAAGTACTTCAACAAAAATTTTTCCTCAAAAATAACATTTCCCTGCAATCGATCTTTTAAAACTAGGAATATGATATACCAGTTGGGTGCTAAAGTAGAATTCTGACAAATGTTATTACATTTTATAGTAATTTTTGTCAGGTCTGTCCAAAATTTCTTCATATGAGGAGATAAATCCTAATCATGTCGAAATTCTCTCAGTGCAGTCAAATGACACAAGAACTTTTCTTTTAGTAGTCAGCTTCAAATTTTAGTTGAGGGGACCCGGGGCAAAATGGGACGCCGGGGCACAACGTGCCAGTCGAGCATGATTCAAACACGGGGCAAAACGGGACAATCTCAAAAATTATGAAAATAACTAAGTAAGTCAAGCTGAATGAAATTGCAATATTGTATCGAATCAAAAAATGCTCCATCTTGCTGCAGACTATATTTTCGAACGTCCTATCGTTGAAAATTTCATTTTTGAGTAAAACACAGTACATTTATGCATTTGGTAAGGCTCTAAAGTCTTTTTAGCCTAATCGTCCCATTTTACCCCGGTTTCCACCACTTGTGTAAAGATATTATCCAATCGAACTCCCGCGGACTGTTAACTCACCAAGAGACACACAGAAATGTATAAAGGAAGACCTAAACCTAATAAACGAAGGATATAACTTAATCGCAACGGGAGACTCGTTGATTTTGCTTCCTGCGGATCGAATTAAAGGCAGTTCACGGTGGGTCTTAGCAGGGATGCCTTGCTTAATTAATCCTTATTTGTGTACCAGGTGGCCCGAAGGGTCTAACCGAGGCCGCACCTAACCGTTGCTTTAATCCGACTAAGACCGTGGACTCTGACGTCGTCGTAGACGTAACAACTGGAGGAACGGGAGAGCAACGAACCAACACCCTTCGCTCGGTCGGTAATGCTCGACGACTCCAAATAGACGCGCGCGCGCCCTTTCGTCGAAAAGTCCATTAACGAAATTAAAGCTCGTCAAGCTCCCGCGATATTCGTGAATTCACTTAATTCACCGGCACGCCTCCGGTTTCAGAAACGACGTTAACGTCTGACGGTCGTTCTACTTGCCGCTGAACACCCTATACAGTATACTCTTTGGATAAGTACTGTGTCCATATATATATGCGCGAGGAAACGAACGGAAACCACATCGCGCGGGTAC
Organism: Odontocolon sp. PSUC_FEM 10030002; assembly: GCA_018906895.1. Classification (NCBI taxonomy): domain Eukaryota; kingdom Metazoa; phylum Arthropoda; class Insecta; order Hymenoptera; family Ichneumonidae; genus Odontocolon; species Odontocolon sp. PSUC_FEM 10030002. The sequence continues at coordinate 13,845 of JABMBT010007037.1, forward strand.
CCGTAATCCGATGACCCTGGAGAAAGTTTGTTGTTGCCGAGGATTAATTACTGTCAACATTTACGGACGTGTCACATTTGCTTACGAGTCTATTTTATATGATGAGTACTTACTTATCCTATCTTTAACTATTGTTATTATAGTTTGTAGAGATTAATAGGGGAGACCGGTGCGAAGTGGGACGCCGGGTCTAAATGGGACAGTTGAGCATGATTCAGATATGGGGCAAAATGGGACAATTGAGGATGATTCGGATATGGGGCAAAATGGGACAATTGAGGATGATTCGGATATGGGGCAAAATGGGACAATTGAGCACGATTCGGACAGGGGGAAAATGGGACAATTGAGGATGATTCGGATATGGGGCAAAATGGGACAATTGAGCAGGATTCGGATATGGGGCAAAATGGGACAATTGAGCACGATTCGGACAGGGGGAAAATGGGACAATTGGAAAAGATTCGGGGTAAAATGGGACTGTCGAGTACACTTCAGATATGGGGCGAAATGGGACTATTCTTGTATAAGGTCTCCTATACAGTAGTAACTTCAGTACAGTAATTTTTACTGATTTTTTTTTTCCGGTTGAATCGAAAAAATGAGGTCGTACAAAAAAATGATTCCAACAAAGGTTTTGCGGTTAAAAAAAAATTTACACGTAAATTGAATCCGTCCAGAATTTCGGTGATTCTCCTTTGTGGAAGAAGATCCAGAGAGCTGGAAAGTCGAGTAGAGGCTTTGGTGTATTTATTATTCATAGATTTTAAACGATTCTGACCTGTATCTATCTGGCCAATGGTTCACGGGACCGTCTTTTCCATCTCCTTTCATTCCGATGGTCTCGTTTACAGAGCAACCGGTAGAACAGTTCTTTCACACCCAACTGTATTGAGCGCGACGGGGTTGCCGTTAACAGTCGATGGAGCCGCAGCGGGAAGATTCAGTAATACCGAGGTGCAATTTGAGGCGCCGGCTGTCTGCAGACCGAGCATGAATTATGAGATAAATAATGGTATACTATACGGGTGACCCCTTGATTTGAATTGATGTCTTGTTGATTAAGAGAACGAGAGAGCTAGGAAACTCAGTCGCAAGCCGGCGTCGTCGGAGAACCAGCGGATATGGATATTAACGTTCATGAACGCGTTGCCTCCATTCTTCATCCCCTCCGACCCACTGAAATCCCTATTCCGCCCCTCTTCCTCGTAATATCTTTATTAGACGCATAGATTATATTATTTAGATGCATATATACATATACATATATAGATATGTATATTTGTGGCTCGACGCGAACGTGACTATTATGCTTCTGGCTGTTACAGCTTACACAGTTTGTCTGTGTGTATGCAAAGTACAGTGTATAATGTACAGCGGGAGGAAGGGAGCGAGATGGAAAAGAGAGAAGAAGAGAGAGGAGTCTGAAATTGCTTAATTTAATTAGGGGTTGCTACCCCCTCGATGCCTTTCCATATACCGAGAGACGGAGGGTGCAGCACAGAGCAGGGGTGGTTAGCATCGCCCGAGAGAGAACCGGAGGGCCAGTACACTGGTACACTATCCCGGTGTACGATATAGCAGGAAGTATGTACGCGCCGCAGGACCAACCAGAACCTACGCCACCAGCAAGGGCTTAAGAGGAGCAATAAAAACTTTTCGCCTGCCTTGTATAATTACCGAGAGGACTTTTCGGCTGCCCCGTTCCTCCGGTTCTTTGAACCTTCCCTGACTCCCTCACGCATTTTCGAGGTTCATTTTTTTTTCTCCCTTATTTTTACTTCCTTTCATGGTTCGTGCGAAATTTGCTCTTTGTGTCTCACGCATCACGTGCAGGTTCCTCGGTGCATAGTGATCATAATCAATGTTGGTGACATTCAGCCTTGTTTCGCTGATTACACAATTCTACGATAGCGTGATTTTTGAGGACTTTAGAATATTTGGTCATGTCGAGGCTGAGCAATCCCAGTGAGTTGCAACTATAAGGATCCAACGAGTGAATCGAGCAAAGGCACGGTATGGTAAGTGAGGCAGGATATATAATTGAGATTTTCCCATACAATTCATCGCAGGATAGTGAACTGTTCGGTAATGCGAAATGTAAACTGCAGGTGGAACAATTGATGGGGTCTGGAGAATGGAAGATGCCGGAGGGATGCTGGAATAATTGTGAGGATCATTGTGAGATGGTTCTTGTCAGCGACTGGGAGTTCCAGGAAGCCTGGAGAATCGGTTACTCGAATCAATGCCAGACAGAATTGGAGCCACATCAGCAGCAATGGCTTTGATTGTGATGACATTCATAAGCCAATCATCGGACAATGCGTGACAATGCACCGGAAATTCCCTTGAGTCAATTGTATCCAATTTCGAGTACTGATTTACCATTGGGAATCCTCATTGATTGTGGATCGTCTGATTGATTTTCAATGACTACTGTCTTTCGTTTTCAGATTTCTATTTATCTTGAAATTTGCAAAATGGTCCCAAAAGGTATCAAAAGTTGATTCAGAAAAAATGCATCAATTACACGGAGAGAAATTTAGAGTAAAAATTACCCTGCTATTTAGTAATCCAAGGACAAACTCCGCCTTTGAAAATAATCCCGAAGGTCATGAAAATTTGACCATGCTATTAAACGAAATTTATTTAAGATGAAGTAAATTTTAGCATGCACCGAGAAAAAAAAATGGTATTTGTAACTATAAAGTGACAACTCGAAATGTTAAATTGATGCAATTAATTTTTTTATAGTTATAGTAACTGTAAAATAGTTACTGTAACTATAAAATAATGACAAAGTAGTTGCGGCAATTACAAAAATAGTTGAATGGACTATATAGTTGTCACCTCATAGTTGTCATTACTACCACAATTTTTCTGCGTGTGCTCCTAAACAAAATTTGATTGAAGTTATGTATATTTTATTTCAGACCATGGTAAAATTTCCATGACTGTTTTGGAATTATTTTCAAGGTCG
>JABMBT010007148.1:0-16814 GCA_018906895.1 Odontocolon sp. PSUC_FEM 10030002
AGACTGATGGCTTTATAAAGAATTTTTTTAGAATAGAAAACACACTTGCAAATTGCAATTTAACCTCCGAAAATAGGTGTCATACCCTCGCTTTCAGCCTATGCCTATGTCGAGGGACGCCACGTTGTTAAGACTTGAATGTTCTCCGTGGAATTGACTCCCTCTTCGAGTATAATGGAATCATCTAACTCGCGAATACTCGCATCAGAACGAGAAGCACGTGAAGCGCTTAATCGTCTTCTAATCGTATTACGCCCTCTGAACTCACCTTACCACGAGACGTATGGATACTATTATAATATTCTATAGTACAGTTCACTTCCTTGCATCGGAAGATCCGGGTTCGAGTGCATCGGATTGGAACTCTAGCTGACAACGCACCCGAGTTGAACACGGAAATTTCGACGTACTATGTAGGCATTATACACGTACCTACGTACATCTCGCAAAGTTTTGAACTTCGTGTGCCGGTTACGAAGTTATGGAAGTGTATAGATTGGAGTCGTCTGAAGCGCACACTAAGGGTAACTTTAGATCGAGATCGGTTTTGAATTTTAATTTTCTCACAAGCCACACTATTCAGTTCAATCACTCCCTATATTGCTCTGATACTAGTACCATTATTCTAAGTTACAAAGTTCGGGGATGTAAAAGTTAAAATCGGTTCTGTGTTAAACGAATCGAATTATCGAACATGTGGAATTTCTGTATGAGAGGAATTCTCGATTTAACACATTTACAGTGCACATTAGGTTATTAGGTTATTACTTTTTATTCGGATAGAGCGTAATAATTCTGTGCTTGAAAACGGACAGCGGATAATCCTTGAGTATTTTACAACTTCAACATATAATCCAGTAACAAATCTGATTAGTGTGAGTAATATCCATCGGTCAACGAACTTTGTTGTACTCGTACCACAGATTTTTCGCCATGTTGACTCACCATTGCACACCAAACACACTAAGTATCACATCCATTTGTCGCAAATTTGTGTTTTTTTTTTAGAGTGTGTGATGATTTCTTTTACATTGTACGTAAAAGAGCCTAAAGCTTTATATTAATAAGTTGCCTTTTATATAATAAGTTGCATCATCAAATGTGTAATCGAGCAATTGATTTATTACGGTTGACCAATTTATTTCAACTTAACTCTCTACCAAAATGTTCACGATAGGTAACACATATGAGATGTTTAACAGAACATTGAATCGATACGTATTAGCAGGTGGAACCGAGAGTAAAAAGTAAATTTGTCAACTGGACGTCCACTCCAATCGCTCGACCCCGTCGTTCACTCGTTCGTTCGGACAATTGTGAACAACTCTGATATTACCATACAGGTATGTAGGTACGAGCAACCCCTCTGCGTAGTATTTTCAATGACGCGAGGACAGAGAAGAGCCGAGCATCCATTCGCGTCAGTAGCCTCCCGGGAATTTGCCTGACGGTTCGAGTTGACGAACCAATTCGGGCAGAACGACGACGAGGGTCCGACGTGAATAATATCGAATTCACGTTGGTTAGCGACTAGCAACAGAATATCCGCTCGTACACTCGATGCGACTTTGCGCTTTGGACATACATTTATTACTTTTTCAGTCATCGAAGCAAACGCGTCCACTATCACTCACTAGTTCACAACAAAGTGAGAACAGATGCATTGAAGTTTACACGAACCATTCAGGAGATACTGCAGTGAAAGGGATGACATAAAAGTACATAAACACTCTGTTAAAGGTTGAACAAAAATATATGTGAATAAAACAGCGGTACTCCGACAATCCGATGCGTTCTGAGCGACAAAGAGGTTTGTCAAATGTATTGATAGTGGATTAGTTAGGTTTGCAGCTTACACGATGGACGAACGTGTGTTAAATACCAAAGCGAGTGCGTGCGTGCGTTGTTATATATATATTCTATGCATGCGATGAAACGTGACAAGTTTCGCACGTTGTCGTCAAGTTTTTTAGATATTGGATTATACCGATGTCTAGCTCACTCGCTTGATATCCAGTCCAGTGAACATCGACGTATGATATACAAACAAGAAACAAAAATAGACAAACGAGCTCGTTAAAGCTTTCGTGCGTTGAATTTTCGGAAGCGAAAGAGGGACAAGATATAAAAACGAGAGAGACATATCCTGAAATTTATTCGGTTCGATGCGCTAGTGTTGTTGAGGGAAAAGTTGGATATTCGCACACGAAATATATATCCGACTCGATTTGTTTTTCCTAGAATCTACATATCACCTGACGTATCGTTCAAAATTATATCGATAAAACCCAAACTCCGCTCGCCATATCACAGCCGATGCAATGTCGCTATATATAGTTTCGGGAACAATTTTCGATCGAACACAGAGACAGATTGAATTTTCGATCGGGAACACGAACGCATACACGCACATTGGATATCCAAATGATACCTCGGAGATCTGTTTGCCGATTTATCCGTCCAGGCCTGAATTTTATGGCGGAATATAAAATTTTATCGTTATATCTATTTCAATTAGTGGAATTATATATAATGCTTTTGTAATTTCGACATGGCCCAACGGATTATACGACCGATGAAGCGTGATTCTCGTGAACATGTGGTAGACTAATTTAAAAAATAACGATAGAATATACAACGGTTCTATGCGAATGTGGAGCTCGACGTTAAATCCGTAATGTTGTTTCGACCGGAGGGTATCAGCACCGATAAATTATGCGAGTACAGCGTGCGGTGGTTGTGCCGCCAATGAATTTCCAAAATCAGTGCCGGAACGATAGGTACGAGCGGAGGAATGGCATGGTGGTCGGAACCAACGAGGCTGTGGGCTCGTGAAATGAAAATGTGCGCCCGATGTCCGTGACGTATCGTCGTAACACCAGAACCAGAAACAGCAGTGTTGTAGCACGTGTTGTCTACCCCGTCACGGGTTCGCGCGACTCGACGAATTCACGTTATTAATTGTCGCCTTTCATCGTGGAGGTCTCCAAAACCGTGATGTATTACTTTTCATTCGGCGTGACTGCGAAGAGAGGCTATTTTTGAAAACGCACATCACTCGCAATATTGTGAAACGCGTGTGTGTCATAGGTATACCTCGTAACAAGTTCTCTGAATTCTTTTCAAACTCACTAATGACGTGCGTAGCAGTTTGAGATAGAAATTCAAATTAGAATCGTGCACTTTGATTAGAAGGTTGCATACAAAAAATGCAGAATGTGCGTGATATATTTTTGTTTGCATGGGTACATAAAAATAACGGAAAACAAGGTAACTTTAGCGACGAAGAAGAGACTTTAGTAATAGAGTTGAACGATTCTCATGCGGTTTCCATCAGCAACAAGTGGCGAATTTTCCTTTCGTCTCCTTTTCCTCTTATTTTGCTGCTTATCTATCAAATCATGTGCCAAATTCACTCGACAACCGTGGCTTGGTCATTCGACTGCCGCGGTACGACCGGAAACATCAAAGACGAGACAGTAAAGAGTCTCCTCGTCCTGGTTCTCTTTATTCTCCAGTATCCTATCAGCTCCATTCACTGGCAACCGCAGCAGAGATCGTGAAATTTACGGCCTCTTTCCAGGACACGGCTATTGCCGTCGCGGAATCTCTTCTAATATCAAAACTCTTTCTTTCATGTACGGTTGCACATAACATTGTTTCATGCCAAATTACTGCGAATCCCAATAGTAACTCTTCGTAGCTACAAAAAGTATTATCAAAACCTAAGAAAGAGATTCATTCATCATTTTATTCGAAGGGTACAACTGAAATTCTCGGATTCACCAGTATACTTTGCGAATTTCTTCTCCTCTCGTGGATTCTTCGAAGCATGTTTTTTGATGCGAGAAACTTGAATCGGACGTTGGATGGGGTAAAACGTTCAGCGTGCTGGTTGTACGAACTAAGGTCTCGCTTGCGCCCCGATAGATCCGAAGAAACGGAATCCACATAGAGTTGAGAAGTTTTCTCAGCATCGACGGGTGGGAAGCTTTTTCTATGATTCTGGCAGGTTACCACTCTCGCGCGAGTAATCCTACTAAAGAACTTTTGTAATGTGCGCCACGCGGCTATGAATAACGTTTGGATTATCCGATGGTGTTGGGGCGGTCGAGAATCGGAGGTTGGCTAAAATCTTACCAGCTTACGCAATGTATAACCGCAAAGAGCGAAAGGAAATCTGAAAATAGCGACGAGATTCTGAGAGGTGAAAACCGACGAGAAGACAAAGAACAAACTTTGATTTCCGCACGCCGGTGGGAAGAGCGACATTTTTTTTGAAAAGACAAAAATCGAAGTTAGTCCTTTGTCTTCTCATCGGTTTTTTCAAATACTTTGACGAAGACTTTGAACTTGTCGCAGAACTCTCGACCCGCATTATCTTTCTCGGTGAAGTTATCGCAAAATATGAAAAGTTTGAAATTACAAATTTACGCTTGTGATCTTACGCTAACCCCATACATATATAGATTCGCAAATGTTAACAACTTAGGAACGGCTAAACTGGATCTACACTGCAAGTTTCCGCTAAATTTGCTGACACTAGTTGAAGTTCATTTGACGTCATCAAAGTGCATAAAGATTATACAAGCTTTGTGCACTTGCCACGGACAATATTTCTTTAAATACCCGTTTATAAAACGTCGACTTAAACATTGACTTGTGTAAATTTTTTGTCATTTCTTTGGATTTTATGTGCAGCTCAAACTGCGCATCAACTCCGCGAAAAACCGAAAATACTTCACAATGAAATTACTTTATATTGAAAATACTTCATAATTGGCTAGTTTATGCACCATCTATATAGCTCTATAAAGACGACTCTATCACGCGGGTGTTAAAAAAAAAAAATAGCTCCGTCTATTTTGATGTACCGAGAAGCATAAATCATTGCCACTAAATTAAGTTGTATTTATTTTAATGTTTGAATTTGAAGATATGATAAAAACTGATAAAATCAGATAAGAAATCGCCGCCTCGTTGTAGCAAGTTCAGCAACCAGATTTGTATACGACTGTGATAAACCACGGTGGCGATTGATTGACGATATGAAGCCAGTGAAATGCCACCGTGGTAAAAAAAAATTAAGCGACTATGACCTTGCATCGCGACACCAAAAGAGACGAGTGATAAAAAAACAAGGACACACCAGGCGCCCACGTCTCGGGAATGTCGACTTTCACCATGATACACTATCTGCGTGTGTGTGGTATGCCGACATCCGTTTTCAAAAGTAACTGTAAGAACGCGATCCGCCTCCTTCACCTTCACAAATGCTGTTGGCCCAGTCTCCTACAATGGCTACAATGACAATAATGTTCATCGGACTTTGAACTCATTCACGGTAGTTTGCCGTCACCGCAGGCTCCTCCGATTATCATATTTTGTGCTTCCAAAAGAAGATGCGACGCAGCTTCTCTGAATAACCCTGACTAATCGTTTATATACTTTCGCTTTTGCCTCACTTTGCATAAGTTGGCGTATACCAATTTTTATCTTTAATGGGATGTTGTTTTTAGTATGCGACGATCCTCTATTTTCGACACATTGAAGGCAGATGAGCGTTGTAGTTCTGAAAGGAACAATTCTACGCAAATCTGCATGCATCCAAGCAGGTGAAAGGAGTCTTCAGGGACATCAACTCAGGAAGACAGAGTTGGATAGAAGTGCGGTTTTATGTTACGGATCTCAGTTTTCCTCGAGCGAGATAAGTCGGTTGCGAAGCTTTAATAACGTCCGATAATCACGATTGTTTCAGCGAACAGTGGAAGAAGCATATCTTGTTTCACGGCACCCGCGTAAAACTTGGTTATCGTCGGAAGTATTTGAAAAGGAACAAGAAGGGAGGCTAAAAGACGACGTGGAGAAGAACGAATAGAAGGTGGTTTTGAAACAGGGAAGGAAAGCTACGGGCTATGGCACCAAGGAGCTCTTTGTCAATTCTCATCGTTGTCGTGACCGTCCTTGCAACGATAAAACGAGAGGTACGAGACGCCGACTATGGAAGGAAAACTTCGTTCGTCGCTTTCGCGCGAAACCGACGAAACGGGGATTGTACCGAGAAACTCAGCTCCTCCGCTCTCGTCTGTTAGCGGAGAGTGCGGTCCTCTCTCTTCTTACACGTACAGGAAGTAGACCCTTTGTCTAGAAAGGACAAAGGGTACATGCAGGTTGGTGAGTGAACACGTAACAACGCATACAATATGGCATATCGTCCATTTTCAGGCACAACACTCGCAAGTCCATCTATACACTCAGAAAATAATGTATTTGTTTCGTCATAGCCAAATATTATACTTTCGTTAACTGTAAAGAAATCTTTTTCTGAATGTAATTTCGATAATACGAAACAGCTTCTCGGTCAATTCATTGGTCCCAGGCAGCATCAAATTCTTTCTTTAGCCGTATACAACACGCGAAAGAGTAAGAAGTGTTTTATTGCAAAACTACAATGTTATGTCATTTGTGTCATCTTTAAACCTAATATTAATGTCCAGCCCAGAGACAAGACTCTCAATGAAAGTATTTAAACGAGCATAACGACTTTTGGCATTTCACAGCTCGTACACAGCTGTTTGTTTGCTGAATGTACTCGATGGAAAGTTCACGAGGCCCCTGGGCATCTGACCATTTCGAAATCTACGAAACAGTCGTCTTCGTATCTCCCTGCATGATATCGGACAGCCTTCCCAAGAGTCCAATCGATTACGAAGTGGATACGCAACCGAATTTCGTACCATACTAACCATCAGTACGACACCGTCTGGGATACTAAACTTTATGATCGATACGGTATTCGCGCAAATCCGTATAAGCGGACGAGTCCGATCTGAATAAATCGTGGTAACGCTTGACCAACGATCGATAGCTCTATCATGTACATGTATTAAAAGGCTTTCAGAATGTTTACGCAAGAATTGAGTCGGGAAGGGCTTAAGCACGAAGCTTCGACGAAGGATTATCTGTTTACGGAATCTGTCAATATCTACTCTTCTCGGGGCTTTCATCGGTTTTGTCTCCAGACACAAAGATTGTCGTGTTTGTATCCTCTGGCTTGTAAATTCTGACCAGTCACTCGTGTAACACCCTTCGAATTTGCAATGAAAACAAAATTAATATACATGAACGCATCCAGTTTTACAATGGATTTTCTTTTATCTAGGACACTATATAGAAGCCCCGAGGCTTTGAACCAGAGGATTAAGGATTCTCCGGGGTGGTTTCTCGATATGATATGACTCCATGGGAATGCACGAGTCTGGATTCACCGACGACGACGACGACGACGATGACAATGACAAAGGAAAGCAAGGTTTGCTGTTCGTTGCGCTTTTGGATCAAAACGGAGAAACGAAGCGTCCCAGTTTCCGGGAAAATTGGTATCCGGATGGTGGTCTACTGGACGTCCCGTACGATTTGATTCACTGCATGCGATTCTCGTTGTGCTTTATTGTAAGCTTTACCGCGATTTAAATTCAGCATTGTTCTCCCTGACAAATAAATTTTCTTCACTGCAGGCATTTCGTTCTGTATTCCCGTTAAACGAAAAAAAAAAAAAAACATGACCTATAAAGCCTCGTAGAAAGCCCGAGAATAATGAACGAGAGAGACCATAAGCCTGCATGGTATTTAGAATCCAAGCTGAAGAAGCAACGAAAAAATTCTTCGTTCTTCGCCCCCGCGCACTTTCAGTTCTTCTTCAGTTTAGAGAGAGAGAGACTTTCTCTCGGTTATCCGTTCAACCGCTCGAGATTGTGCGTTTGGATAACAGACTCGTAAAACGTTATCACGATGCATACACGCCGGTGCAATGCATTGCAGCGTAAAGTGTCCTAGTCGAGCGGCAGAGAATTCCACGGGACGAAAAGTGCCGACGAGTAATCACTGAACGCCTTTCGTTCCGGAAAGAAGAAGTGTGAGTGAACGGCCAAGAGTCAAGAGCTGTTCGTTATTCACCAACATGCACCCCGACGACGAGACTCAAGGGGATGCGTTGAGTCGTGGAGGTGCGAGAGAGAGATAAGACAAAATGATGTTCGTGCAAAAGCGAGATAGAGACATTTCTGAAACGACTTGCACATCGCCTTCAGTCCAGGCTCCTTCGTTGCCCTCGTGCTCATCATCACGCGAGATACGAACACGAAAGTCAGTAGTTGATTGTGATGAGGCAAAAATATTATAATATAAGAAGAATCTCTCGTAAAATGCAACAACTTGGTTGCAAAATTTTGCCGCAATTTTCATCGTTATAAAAGGAATGATTATTTAACGAGGGGTTGCGCGAAATCGAGGGAACTATTCCCGTGTGATATGGCATCATATCCCTGTTATCTGCCTTTCTTTCACTCTATCTTTCTCTCGGCACGCGGTTCAAAGATCGCGGTTGTAACCCCACGTGATCCTCTGTAACTAGACTCACCCGCGCGGTTCAAGCACCGCAAAACTGAGGTTTTCGCGGAGGGGCTTTCCTATACTGGATGTACGTGGAGTTACGTAACAAAGATCCGACTACCGTGCTCGTGGAGTTACCGTGAAGTTGTTCTCCAAGCGAGTTCGACGAAGTTAGTTACGACACAATTACTAGAGGAACGCGCGGACCGCGGTCACTCGCCATAGCATCGTACAAAACTACCCCTGCTCGTTCTCTCGGGGTTGTACAGATGCCGATGGTTGCTGAGGATAAAGAAAACCCCGAAACAAACCGAACTATGTAGGTACGTGACACGCATCCCATGGTTTTACGATCCTTTATCCGATTTAATTTTTTTTCTCTCTTTACGTTCTTTTTTCTTTATTTCTTTATTTCTTCGGCCACACACGGTTAATGGATTTACCGGGCGTGCAACGGGGCGTAAAAGCGACGAACGCGAATCTCTGCTGCTGTTTCTACCCGCAGCGAATAACCGCCGTCGTCTATGGGGGATGAGAACAGGTGAAAAAGACGCGAAGATATAAGAGGGATTTATAACGGTAGTAAGGGGGATAAAGGTGCTGCTGGTACTGGTGGAGGGCTCAGTCTCTGGGGTAAGCTGTGGCTGTTTCTGTTCTTCACCGATGAACCAACTTCATTAAAGTACTCACCATCCACTCACACTGACTAAAATCACTGGTGCTGGCAACCGAACGGATGAGAAAGTTTTCTTTATCAATATTTCTGTTGTTATCCTTCGCTTCTTCGTGAGGCTTACAACATAAATATTCAATGTTGTTCACGTGGAGCTAAAGTTAAATGCTGCAGTAGTTACGAATAAAAAAGCTCCAATCTATCCGTCGATGTATCCAATTTTCTTTTGAAAGAAGAATAAATTCATTTCAATTAAATTAGAGGTTGGTTGCTTTTCTTTTATTCTTCTATGCTGTCGCGTCTAGGTGTTATATCCTGATTGTATATACAACATATCTATATCGAAACATATATTCTTCACGTTGGAACACTCAGTCCCCGATCGATACTCAATCCTTTCTCCACTATTTACCCCTCCCTATTGTATTTCGAATTTTACGCTTCAATGACTCCTGTTCACTCGACTCTCCGTCGCGCCAAGACTCCCCCGCTTTACTTCGAACTAGTTTGCCATATACGATCCTCTACTTCCATCCCTGCAGACTCCCACACCAAAAGTATTCCCATGGAAAACGCGAAAGAAATCGACTGACTCCAGACGTGGGCTGGGGGTGGCAGACCTTGTTTCCAACGCTCGTAAGTCACAAAATAAAAGCGTGACCGTTGCTTCGCGATGCGAAGCGAGAACGCGAACGAACCAAGAGCGAATTGTACCTACGTCTGGAATGATAGGAAGACACAGACATACAGATTGGAATAGAATAAACGTTACAGTGATTGGTACCTTAGCCAGACGACACACGCAATATCTATTGGCATAGCTATTTCTCATTGTATCCGCTCAGATTCCCTATAAAAACTGCCAAAGACTGAACAGGAACCAATTCTGAATCCGCGATGGTAGAGACAAAAGACTCGATGGAACCAGGAAAAATGCTAGAAAGATAAAAAAAAGGAACGTACAGATACCGAAAGACGGTGAAGAAGAAGCAACAATACCTCTGTATCTTTCGGTGACTCTATCATTCAGTTGGTGAACAGCATCATCGTCGGTTGGCACCGGGTAGGTATGGGTCAGGGCCGTAGCGTGTTTTACGAGCGTTATCATCCTCGTCCAGGGCAATGCATCTCTCGACTGCCGCCATAACTTTGGATACTAACTCACAAGGGGCGCAATCCCTCCGTTACGCGGATGCTAGACGACCTACGCGGTCATCGGACATGGTCAGGCAACGCAACGGCTGAGGGTGAAACTACTGAACGTCGTCGTCCCGATGTGGTTATCCTTTAAGGGTGCTGGTTATATCTTTACTCCCTCATCTTTCACGGCTCGTGCGTATCTTGTATATTTGATTCTTAATTGTGTAAGATTTAAATCTCTAGGAAAATACTTTTAAAGATTACGTTACAAGTAACTAAGCAGATCTTTTTTACTGCCTAGTTATAGGGTGAACACGCCAATGATTGAGCTTCTACCAAAGAATGGACAACATTAAATATTTCAGTATGTATTCTTTAGATTATGAATGAAAACAAAAATTCGTACCCGAAGAGACATTTCTAATAAAAATGACCCTGCTCTTTAGTAATCGAGCAGCAAAACTTGCGTTTTGAACTAATTGATTTGACCTGAAGTAAATTTTCTTCACTTGGAGTAAAATTTTGTTTGAAAGAATGATAAAATGTTCATAACTTTTTTGGAATTATTTCAAAAGGCGGTTTTTGCACCTCGATTACCAAATAGCAGGGTCAGTTTTATTAGAATTTTTTTACCCGTGTAATAGCTGCATTTCATGACCATAAACCGTGCATTCATTTATCTATCATTATTAAAACATTACCAATAATGATTAACAATTGAGCGTCCATTCACTGGCTTGTGCACCCTACTCGTTGGTGCCTTAATGACGACAAATTTAAACTTTTATTCGAGAATACTCAACGTCTAACTCAATTCTGAGACTGAGATAAAGTCTTGAGTACAAAAGTTACGGAATGACATTGCTAAGTTTGATAATGAATCGAGATTATATGTATATGCCTCTACTAGAGTATGCATGTAAAATTCTAAATTGAGAGAACTTAGGCTTGCGAGAACACGCGAAGTGAATATTAGGGGTTGAAGAGACTGAACGATGAACTTCGGTGACCGGGTCGAATACGTGTGGCTCGTTGGAAACCTTTCTGCATGATATCCACTCTGGGAAATCTATTCCAGGTATTACTCGCAGGATTGAATTTCTTGATTGAATCGATCGCGATATTGCAGCTCACTTTTATCACTAAAATAAAATTATCAGAAGATCATCTTCAATTAGCATATATATTCCAGTCTGCAAAAGTGTGTTGGATAGTCCGCATATTTCTCATGAATATAAATATATATATCAGAGTTATAGAAGACGAGGTCGAGTCGCGAAAAATGACTTGGTTGGTCACGTAACATTGTGCACACGTAATCTTTTTACCCTTTCGTCGCGCTGTCTCTCACGTTTATGAATTATGATAATATCAAGAGACGACGGAGGCCGTCCGGTCGTCTTCGTGGTTGGTCGGTGCACGTTTTATTCCCACCAGAAAGACGAGAGTTGCGGTCTGCGTGCGAGAGGTGCATGATTCGCTGGATAAACCCGCAACAGCGACGACTCATGTTTATCTCGTTTATCACAGAGGGGAAAGTGAATAGAGAGGTGTCGAGCGACACGACGTCCGTTCCGACCCTGCCTTAATTCCGCGGAGTCGCATATCTTGCCATGTGCATTATAAATCAAGACTCTACTTATAATCTGACCACTGATTCGAATATATTTCTTCTTAGGACTTGAAAAGTGTTTCAAGGATATATATTTTGTTTAAGCAATTCGTTTTCGACTCTTCACTTGTGACACACTTGACTGGAGTATTAGTCGAGAGATCGCATGCTACGATTCTATGCCACAAAGGGGAGGACCGACAACGTTGCACAATTTGCTCGGTCGGTCGTTGACAAACTCCCACTCCCCCTTACTCAATTCGCTCGCTCAATTTCCATGGAGAGACTTCCTCGAGTGGCGAACGAGGGGCAAAAGGAGAAGAAGAGGGTTTTAGTTTCTCGACACTGCTTCATTTCTGTATCTTTTCCTTGATTTCACCTTCGTGAAATTTGTGCAGTTGCAACCTTCTACTCGCGACCGCTCGTCTACGATAACTTTTGCGACCGCATAATTAAACTAATTGCGAGGGTGCCAAAGAGTTAGCTCGCGCAACTCTCGGCATCACGTTGGACCGTTGGTATACCGTTGTCGACCCGCGACCCGATGACAGCGGAGAAGTACATCGTCGCTTGCAGCATTCAAACCGTCGTTCCTGCGCAATGTTGAAATCGCCAGCGCCTTGTAACCGCACAATTTTATCAAATTGGCCAACTTCATTAGACAACGCAGTGGTCGGTGTGCACGAATTGCAATAAAATTGCGATTCACGTGATACAGTTTGTGCGAACGCGTCGAGAATGACTTGGCTGCAAATTGCAAGATAACCCAATAGACGTGGCTCACGATGTTTCTCGCACATAACGAATCAAATTCAGCGTCTGTCACTCGGGTCGTTTATCGATGCAGATTAATTTCCGGACTGATTGATATCAATGAAATTAATGATAATCCATTAGATCTCATGGATAATAATTGTATTGTGAATTATTGGATGTTCGCCTGCATATACGAATCATCCTGGGGGAATTATCTATGACTGTGACTCTACGTATACAAATCGTCCAATCGAAGTACTGACTCGGTCGTCTGGCATTACTATTATTATTATTATAGCAATAACATTTTGGAACGAAACGCGTACATCGAGAACGTGATCGTAGTTGACAATGTAGTTCTCTCGTTTTCACCGAATCTCCGAATAATACTTTTGGCCGACACTGCAAGCGGAAACGGAGCATTCGATCGTGGTTCACAGGATCCTGGCGTGTGGCCAAGACACTCTCGCGAAAATACGCCAAGTTACGTGTACGATATACACGTACCCGGTTCTCGATGTCCTCACGGTAGAGAAAAATAGAAGGACCCAGGCTTGGAACCGCACACTGCACACACATGAACTATAGCATGTCGAGCTGGATCGAAACTCTCTCGATTGGCTTCATTCGCAGCTAATCCATTCTCGATCCCGATGGAGGCCATGAGCTCCTTCAACGAGGAGATGAGAGAAGGTTAGAGATCGAGTTGGGCCTCTCGCACGACACACAACCGGTTTTAACGAGAAAGAAAAACGAGAAAGAGAGAGAAAACGAGAATTATGTCTAGCAAGATGAGAGAATCCTGAGCTCTGATCCCGTCTGCGAATAATAGCGGACGACCCATGGATTTCATGGCGAAACGGTATAGCGTTTTTTTTTTTTTGACTGCAATACATTCGTATACATTGCGTACACATCGAAACTTGGAATGAGTGAAGTGTTGAGTGTTTCGCACAAGTGACGGAGATCGATACATTGATCGGATTGATCGCCACGATCTTGATGCACTTTTCATGCTGCGGATTGCAATGCAACCGAGAAGCCGCACTGCAGAAACGTTTTCTTCATGCCTATTGCATGTGTCTCCGCAACACAAACTATAACTTGGATTGATTTACTCACGGACTTTAATTCTGTACTGTGTCATGTTGTCATAAAATCATATGTTCCATAAAACATGCTTTGTCTTCATTTCGCTTATTCACCCATCTTCCTTATCGTCGAGGATGTGTAGGAGGTTTCTAACGACTACGGTTTTGCGGCAACGACGCCGTATGAACGTTGACCTTTCCACGGCATACTTTCCTGACGGCAGCGGCCTTAGACACGACCTCTTGCTGCCCGCAACATGGTGGATAAACTCCGTATGCTGACAAGATGCGATCCTCTGCAGGCCCCCAAGTGCGACCGCATCGTCGTTCCATCGTCCCTCTCTATCGCATCACTCGTCTCTGTCGTGACACACATAGTATCGAGGAACT
This sequence comes from Odontocolon sp. PSUC_FEM 10030002, assembly GCA_018906895.1. Taxonomy (NCBI): domain Eukaryota; kingdom Metazoa; phylum Arthropoda; class Insecta; order Hymenoptera; family Ichneumonidae; genus Odontocolon; species Odontocolon sp. PSUC_FEM 10030002. The sequence continues at coordinate 14,054 of JABMBT010007148.1, forward strand.
TTGGAATAGAAGGTGGAAAAGAAGAAAAAAGACCACGAAACGATCGGGTATCCTGAGGTTCCTGCATGATAGGAACACGTCACCTGGTCGCAACTCAGACCACATCAGCACAACATTCCTGAAGCTCTTGGTGCTGAACATTCGTTGACGCGGAAAGACCAGATAGAGGTCGATCGATACCTGGCTTTCCTCGCGAAGTGTAACGCAAGCCATGCGAGAGATAGTCATCGTTTCCGGTGCTCTGAATTTCCCAAGCGTCAGAGCGTATATTCGTCTGTGTTAAAATATAAATATCGGAACGAAAAATCATGTTTCCCATAGTCGTAGATTACGCCCTCTGGGGCCGTCCACTGATCAAAAGTTTGTGACTCAACCCTTTTCAATCTCATCGATGTTATCACGAAATCCATGATTAGAGACATAGATTGGATTTTGTTTCCAATCCAATAGCTACATAGATATTTTGTACTTCAGTAGAAAAACTATTCCATCGTGAATGTAAATGATTATACTGCCACAGCAATGGACACTCGAAGAAGATGAATTAGCTGCTAAGGTCATAAAATTAATGTAGTGTAAGCCATGTCGGAGATACTCATAGTTTCCGGTGCTCTGAATTTCCAAAGCCTCAGAGCACTTATTCGTCGATATTAAAACGTAAATGTCTAAACGACAAATCATATTTCCCAAAGTCGCAGATGACGCCCTGCGAGACTATTCACTGACGAATAATTTGAGATTGAACCCTTTTCAATGACAGTGATGCTATCACAAAGTCCACGACCAGAGGCATAGGTTGGATTTTGTTTCCATTCCTATAGCTATATAAAATTGAAAAAGTATCACGACACGAATGTAAACGTTTACGCTGTTACAGCAAAGTAGTCTCGAAGAAGATGAATTAGCTGCTAAGATCATAAAGTTAGTGGCAATTAGCACGAGGTAGTTGCGTGTTGAAAGAAGATGATACCTGTTTCAAGCTATAACAAGTTCGTTCCTGCAACGAAATCGTTTGCTGTCCCTATTTAAAGTAGGCTAATCGCTGCGGCAACAAATTTCTCAACGTGGCGAGTATTTATTTGTTTAAAATGGAACGAGTATAATATACCCACAGTGCGTGGTTGGCAAATCGCTATAATATAAGGATCTCGTGTCCGCAGAAGTACTCTAAAGCAACCTTTTCAAACGAAATTCACTGGAACTAGGAGAAATCGATAGCAGTAGCCAGTAAAAAGAATAAAAATCTCACCGTGCCACTACTACGGCGGCGAAGAACTTCGGGTAGGTTTTTTAATATTTAAAACCAGGCACTCACAGAAATACCGTGTTCAGTGATAGCTGAGGATGCTAGAACGAGTCTGCCGATGGAAATCTCGTTTGGTGTTGATCGCAAACTTTAAAACTGCACGCAAGGTCCACGCGATCGAATATATTAGGATCCAAAAGAATGAAAACAGATTTTTGCTTTCATGCATCTATAAACCAGCTATAACTTCTTCTTTTTTTTTTTTTTTTGAGAAACAGGTCTTTCTGGCACCGCAGAATCTTTTTTCATTTTTCTGGTCCCAGCAAAAGATTGCCAGCGGCAATGGCAAGGAATGCACATCTCATCATGGCACAGGCATCCAATTCTCAACGAAATCCGGCATGCACTACAGGTCCAGAGAATTCGGTCAAGTCGGATATTATACGTTGCCTCTGATATTATACAGATATATATATCGTTGCTTCGAAGCGCAGCATTCCTCTGACCATGGCTATTGTCAGGGAATAATACAGAGTGGTCGTGTTTTCATTTTATCCCATAAATCTTATGACGACCAACTCTATTTCCTGCATATATTCATTGTGTACAGAAAAGTTCATATAAATGTACTCGTATTCTGAATATAATTAGCAATTAGGAGTTCGTGTCATTGTTCGTCGATCACATCTGCAATTTACATGAACGATAATTATAATTTTACATTTACATCGATTTGCCCGATGGGACAGAAATTAAATCATGCTATACAAATAGGATGGAGGGCGAATTGATTGTTTGTTAGTAATAATTATGAATTAAAAGACTGTATTTATATAAGCACGCAGCCGTTGCTACGTTACAATTGATTGTCGAGAAAATCGATGTAGGTAATTTATACGACGATCTTGAACGATCTTACGATAGATACAGACTTTACGTATGCGCGTAAAGGTCTCGAGCATCTCTTGTAGATATACTCATCGGTAGAAAATACTTATAACCGGTTTTCAACGTTCTTGCTCATCGTCGTTCGTCTATATGATTTCCAATTGTGAAAGTCTCGTTTTTTCCGCAAGAGTCACGAGCGCGCCGGACTTCATTAACGAAGTATGTATACATCCGTAATGATCGAGGTACGGCCACGTCTCTACAGTAGCAAAGTACGCAGCGATTCCCTCTCGATGAAATATCTCACAAGAATTTGTCTGGCTCATCGTTAGCATATAACCTCGAGGAATTTATGAAAGCGACGATCGAAGAACTTCATCTAACGGCTTTTCGGCTTAATTAATCGTAGCAATTAAACATAATCATATCTGTCGCGATTCGTGAGAAAATTCAACTCGCCGAATATATCTCCTCCTCGTTTTAGCCGATCTAAAATATTAAATTCAGGTATGGGCAGTATTCGAACAAAAATGTATTTAAAATACTTTTCAGTTTGAATATCTACGAGTAACTCTTAAAAACAAATAATAATAAACATTTTTTATGAATAATTATCTCAATTTAATT
>JABMBT010007368.1:0-16772 GCA_018906895.1 Odontocolon sp. PSUC_FEM 10030002
AAAATATATATATTATTTACAGAAGCTACAAAAATTACACCATCTCCAACTTTCATAAATGCTTGAATTGTAGACAAGAGTTTTTCTGTATTTATAAGTGTACTTCCCTTTAATTTTTTTTTTCATTTCAATATTTTTTTTTTGAATTCTGAGATTGTGCTAGGGGAGACCGGGGCAAATCGGGCTATTGCGTAAAAAATGTAGATGCAAGCAAAATAAAAATGCTGGCAACATCGAGTATAAAGATGGGGATGTCACGATTTCGAAAAACATCGCCGGACCTCTTGATTTTACCCCGTTATATTTTTTAAAGGCGATGGCCTATTTTGCCCTGGTGTCTCGTTTTGCCTCACTCTCCCCTATTTCTTTTTTCGCTCCTTTCTAGTTGGTTTTCGATTTTTCTCGATTTTTCCGACAATATTTACTCGTTAAACGGTGAAAAATTGTCGAACGTTGTAGATCTCGGGGTCACGGGTCTGTATAGCGGGTTAGCAACAAAGCTCTTCTCGTTACTGTATAATCTAAAACCGCCAACTCCGTGTATGGAGCTCGCCACAAATTCGTTGGGAGATTCATGAACGAAATACCTACTCCGTTTACGTGTACTGCGCTGTAGGAATTGTTGCATATAGGAAAATAACTCGCTGGAATAACTTCATCGTGACTTCGTGAAAGCCCGTGCTGACGCATATGTATACTCCCACACATCTCGTTGAGTTATAGAAGACGAAAAAGAATAAAAATAAAAGAGGGATGAAAGAAGCGACATAAGAATGAGCAAGGGAGGAAGCGAAGGCAAAATTCTTTTTCAGAAATCCGGAAATATCTCCAATCCTTGCGCTCAGGCTTTTCGATAAAATTGAAAGGAGAATTTCCTGGAAAAATAACGAGACGTTTCAATACTCGATATCGAAGCTGTATTATGTGAATTTGTATTAACGGCCTGTGAGAGAAACTCCTCTTTTCCACTATACGAAAGAGGGAGAAAAGACTAAAATAATGAAAAAAAATAAATCACGCTCTGTGGGCTGTCGACAATGTTCTTTAAACCGATTCGCCAGATTGCTGTCCTTCGTCAGATAATCTCTCGCTGAGATACGATGACTCGTTGTAAAATATATTTTTTGGCAAACAACACTGGATTATCCGACCAAGTTTGGCATCGAAAATGTCGTGTTTCGTTTTAAAAATTTCCCTTGTAGAAATTCTCTAATTTTTTCATAGAATCTTAACTCTTTACTCTGGCACTTATCTCCGTGCGTCAATTGCAATTTAATTTTTTTTAGTGCAACAAATGTTGTTTAAACGTCAATTATTTCTTTAAATGTTGTAAACAATGCGACATATATTTGCTAAACATGTTAGGGTATAAATGCCCAAAGATCATCTCGAAATATTGCTTTTAGTATGTTTTCACATTTTTGCAGCATCAGTTAATCAATACAGAGTTATAAAAGTTTGAAAATCGATGTCTCTGCGTTTCCGATTGCCTCGCTGATAATACGTACCGAAATAAATTAACGGCGATGCCAGTTTATTCAGATGAAACTAACTTTATACGAGGTGACCAACCTTAAAAGAATTATACATAGATTCCCGATGAATGCGAAATATTGTAAAAGAAATTGTCCGATAAATAGAATTCTCAAAAGCATACAAAATTCATACTAATCGATGAACTTCTTTTCACAACTCTCGCTCCATTTCTTTCTCTTTCTCCCCTGGTGATCACCAGTTAAGGTCCCTTTTTTTCTTTGCCTCCCGATTCTTTTTATACTGACGAATTAATAGTCCTCCGGTACTTCGTTACCGAGTTTCTGGAGTGGTAAAAGAAGGATAGCCAATCCGGGTCGTTCACAGACGTACTGCGGTTCGTGAAGTAGCGAACGAATGTTCGTGTCGGGCGAGAGGGACGGAGAGAGAGAAAATGAGAGGGCGAGAAAAAAAGAAAGAAGGCGAGAGGAACACTAGCAGCAGCAGCAGCAGCAGCAGCAGCAGGAGGGAAATTAATCTGGAAAAACTCTCCAGTCCACGTGGATACGAGTGGCGACGCGAAAAATAACGAGATCCGCTCTCATTCCGTCTCTCTTTCTCCTCCCCTCCACCCACTCATTCTTTCGTGCTGGTCGTATCTTTCCCTGAGTTTTCGCCCTCGCGTACTTTCGCCCCAGAAAATTTCGGTCGGTTTTTCTCTCCCTTGCATCCGTAAATGACAAAAGTAGCTGTTTTCACCCGCAGAAACGCGACAAAGAAAAAAAAACAACGATTCTACGTCGTAGAGTCAAGATCGCGACTCGATTTTCGCCGAAGCTTACGTACACTCCGAGCGAGTGCTCGCAGCAGTAGACGCGAGGTCAATTTCGTTTTTCGCAATATCAAGTAGCTTTCTCTCATTTCCTCTTATATTCGTCTCTGTTACTCCTGAGTTTTTGCGCTTCTTTGAGTCTGAGCGAAATGACAAAATTCTCTCAACGTAGCTTATCGAATCCTCACAGCGCGATACAAACGTGGGAACGGCTAAAAGAGATAGAAAAAGACGTAGAAACGAATAGGAAAAATAACGACGACCGAATATCACGCATTTGAAAAAGTTGAAAAATCAAAAATGTATTTCGTAAAATTTCCCTTGAATTTTCGCGCCGAACTGGCTGCGGAAAAGAAAAATTGGAAAGATCTCAAGGATAAATGATGTTTGTTATTCCCTGTTTCGCGAGGGATCAAGCGAACTTTCATCATCAGAGTTCTTCTACTTTGTTTCACAAAATTTGTAATGTTTCCCCTGTGGAATGCAGGAACGATGTATTTTCTGTTGCAGTGATAATAGCGTACGTCGTCTCTTGTACGCCGGAGTTGCATTAACGTTACTATGTTGAATGCATATCACAGTGTACGCTCGATAGGTTCAAAGCTTTCTCGATATTCGTTAATGGATTGTTAATAACATCAGTGTAAACGAACATGCGTGAAATATTCGGAGAGTATGTGTGGACGTAGTATTATATTCTCGCTGGTAAAATCGGCCCTGTAGAGATACTCCGAAAGCGCATTTGCTATCTCTCTCTCTCTCTCTTTCTCATACACTCGACTCGTCCACTTTAGTCCAGGTGCCTTGCAAAGAACACTAACGTTGTTTCGTTGCAGTACCACGGCCCTAATGACATTACGTCCTGCTATAGGTATACCGTGGACGTCTTTTGTTCGTATCGTACTGTGGCACCTGACGTTTCAAAGTGTTTGAAAATAACATTAACCACGACGGTACGCAGTTAGACCAATCGAAGGTCTTTCCGCAAGCTTTGTTTTCGACGTCTGTCGTACTCGTAGTAACAAGAACGAGATCTCTGTTAATATCAGAGTGTCCTGGGCCAACGAAAGATTAACGAAGGCAAATGGATTGGACCTTGGGGGAAGTAAGTCGTTCCGTTTACATTTTGTTACGTTTTTTTTTCTCTTGTTTTTCTTTTTTTCATTCATGTTCATTTATCGTTGATATTATTTTTCGTGTATTATTGTTTACGACGGGTTTTTCTTTATTTTTATTTTGTTTTCGATCATCGCGCGTGAATTCTTAATAGAGACAGACTCAGCGTCAGTCACGATGAAAGGAGGAGAGCGAAACTCGAGGTGGAAACTTTGACTCTTTTTCAGAGACGGGGTTGTCCAATCAACTGCAGGAACGTCGAAATTGTTGAAAACTTTCTTGCAACATATTTTCCGATTACTTTGAGATTAACGGTGAATTTCACCGAGCTATTACCCGCTGACTAGATGGATCCATCCAGTGATGCAATCTTTCCGTTTCCAGGAACTCCGACTGACCGGTTCGATGCCAGTTTTACCGCAACATGAAATCGAAAGATAGTTTACCCCCTTTCCCGATGACATTTTGTATTTCATGTTCCCACTAATTTCGCGGTAATTTCGGGGTACATTTTAATTAAATTTCTATGATTATAACAGAAATAGAAAAATTTCACCGAAACAACGCCAAATGAATTAATACAGAAATTTAAATTTCGTAAATTGAATAGAAAACAAAAAGTAAATAAACGTCGAATTTCCGAGAGAGAAAAAAAAAGAGCAAAGCTTAGCGAATTTCAAGAACCGCTGTTGTAATCAGCAAAGTGGTTGCCAATGCCGAAAGAAGGCAATGAGTCAGAAGAGTGTTTCGAGTTAAATTTACATTTGTCCAAATTACCAATACGCTTTGCGTTTATATTAAAACCTGGGAGGTATCAAGTTGATTGACAAAATATAAACTAAGCCGAGATGAACGAGCGCAGAGTTTAACGCAGATAAATGGGAGAGATTGATCGCGAGACAACCGTTCGTCGTTAATTGATCACGGTACGATAAATTGTATGTTTGTGGATTTCAGGGGCTTGAAGCGACATTGAGTGACAGCAAAAAGAAATACGGGGACAAGGTGAATGCACTTCTGTCCGCCTGGGAGCATGTCACCAATTTCATTCCTGCGGCAACCCCAGAGTGCACCCAGTCTCTCATAGAATGGGTCCACAAGTGAGTAGACAAGTGAACGTTCGATCGAACGGTTTTTCTCTCTGTGCCCACTCGATATATTCCATAACGTCCAACTTGATTTCATATTGGACAAGACAACGGTTGTCGTCCCATCTACCTGCCATCGGTCGCCCGTATAACATTTAACGAAGTACGCATTCAGCGTCGTATCGCGTTTCAAGATTGAACCCGATAAACGAGTAATAGAGAAATTTTATCGCTGTCCATCGTCAAGTTTGTCCACACGTCCGAGTCTTGGAACGCACGATGTAGAGAGAAAGAAAGAAAGAATACAACGAAGAATTAGCAAAAGAATAAGAAGATAACGAAAAGAATTATCGTTCCATTTGATATGCTAATTTCTATGAATTCAATTAAATTATGCAAAATACGTGCATCTAGAATTCTTCTTTTAAATGTTGTACATTTTAGAATGCGAGATTGTGGCTGGACCGAAGACTATATAAAAAAAGAAAGTAATGAATGGCAATTCTTCGTTGTTTTTAATCTCTGCATAAAGTTTTTTACGTCTCCAAGATTCTCTCATGTTCTTCCACTTACCTCCGTCTCTCGGTGCACTCGGAGATTCACCGTCCGTAAAAAATGCACGCTCCGTGTACAGCTTTAACCCCTGAACGAGGAATTTTCTTAATAAGAGGAAAAGCTATGGTTACGTGTTACTCAGGTTGTTAATTTATGACGGTTTTCAGACACACATTGAAACTGGTATTGCGCGGGGAGTGGCCGAAGCTGTCACCTGCCACGAAGACGCATCTCAGCGTAACGTTGCAGAGGTGCGCGAGTCACCTGGTGCACCACCCGGCTGCGCCGAGGTGTACCGCCCTGATAGCTCTGGTACACAATCCTTGGGCTCATCCGGCACTCGACAGCATACTTAACGGTCAACCTAATTCTGAACATGAAGATGGTAAGCGTCTCCTTGATCCACGTGATTTTGTATCCCAAACTCGAAAATTTCCTCCAATCGGCGAAGAATACTGAAATGTCAAACTATCAATTACAGATTTTTGTTGTTCGGAGAAGGGCGAACTGTTAATGATGAGGCTGAAAATACTCTGCGAGGACCGCTGCGAGGATATCGCCATAAACCTCGCCGCGGCGTGCGTTCGCTCTCTCAGGAGGAGCGATCGCTTACGCTCGCTATCGGATCCTCAACATGTTCACTTTATGCTTGACGTGTACATTGTCCTTCTGTACAAATTGAAACGCATGCAAGATATATTCGCTCAAGTAAGTTAATATGTCAATTACCGACGAATTAACTTTTTACAAGTTCCGACTCGAACGAGGGATTGATATCTTGTTTATTATTTTATCATCATTCATTTCGTTGACATTTTCTGTATTTATGTTTTCCATTGCGTTGCTTGCGCATTGAAATATTTCGTATTGGGTCTTAAACTTTGATTCCCTTTGCCACAGTTAAAATTAATGGACCTCAACGATGGGCTAGAGCTAGTCCAGAGACTCAGCGGTGAGAAACCTACCAAGTATGGAACGGCCCGAGTTTGGCGCAATTCGATAAAGGCCGCCGAATTGGTTGCTCAGTATCTGGTGACCGCAGGCATGGTCCGACCTGTGGGCGAAACCGGTGCAAACGTTCTGGAACAAATTCTAAATTCGTGGGCAATGTTACACGCTAAATTGAAGGATATTCCTCCCTCGTTACCGGGAATGATTAGGAAATTGATCGAACCAGCGGAGAGTGCACAGCACATTTATATTTTCTGCGCGGTGCTACTCAAACATGTGAGTATTGTTCTTTCAATACGTGTGTGACAATGTAAATGAATGTTTGCATTTTCTCTTTAAACAATATTTTTTGTTTAATTATCGTTGGACTCATTCGTTTTCAACTGTTTTTATTATTACAGTTTGGGGACAGCGTAAAGCCTCTCGTAATCGAACTGTACATCAGAGCTCTGACAACGGACATGAACGAATTGGAGAATCAAAAGTCCAAGTGCGACAAGGAAAAAGTGCGCGAAACCGCGGAACGGTTGAGTACGCAATTTCTGAAATTGGCCGATGTAGTCGACAGTAATGTTGGAATCGCCAGGGAATGCGTTCTCACGGCGTTCTCGTTGCATCCTACGCGTGCTTGTTACGAGAGGATAAGAGATATGGCCGTGGCGTGCGGTAAGGCGAAAGAAGACGGGGTCGAGGTCAACGAGACGATTGATAAGGAGAATTGTAACGGGATTTTTGAAAATGCTCAATCCGACAAAAAGCCGAACGAACAAAGTATGGCGAATGAAGAAAAAATCGGTGATTTTACGGGAACGAATGGAATAAACCGATCATCGACTCCATCACCGCCGGTACTATCGCCCGCGATAACGCCCCCAGGTAAAACAAGAGAATTTCAAAACGGCGTACCAAAAACCTTCGAACGTACCGATCAACTGTTGAAGAGTTTGCTGAAATCACCGAGGAAGATCGAGACAACGATTGAAAAATGCCATCTACATCCAAGAAGAGATTCATCGTCGGATGGACCGCTGGGCGAGCTGTGCTTCAATTGCGGCGAATTCACGGGAATCGAGTCAAAAAAAGTAGCGGAAGAAAATCCGAACGTCAACAGGTCATTGGACGCTTTGATACTGATAAACGGTGACGCCGTTACGGGCTCGGCAAATTACGACGAGAAGTCTGTGCCAAACCAGGTACTGGATGCGGAGAAACTCGGACTCACACCGCAATTATGCGATGACTTGGCAGTTGTTCTGAGCAGTCCTCGTAATCACATGCTCAGCTGGGTACTCGATTGGAAAGAATTGCATGCGCAGTGCGAGAGATATTTGGAGAACGCGGAGGAAATGGGCAATACTACGAACAAAGAACTCAAGTACCTGAACATCGATTATTCGCAGTTTAAGGACTGGCCATCGGAGGACGACAATACGAAGGATGTTTTCTTCGGAATTGAAAAGGGCTACGAGCAATGGGTCGATGTACCGTCGGATAGCTCGGAACAGTTTGGTAGTTTTCAACCGGCGGGAACGTACAAAAGATCAGCGACGAGACGAAGCCTGGACGACAGTACGGATTCGGACAGCGGGAGCGTCATGCGAGTACGGAGGACCGGAAGACAGCGCAAAGTTCACAGGTTAGAGTCATCCGAGAGTGATTACGAAAGTGCAGAACGCAAACCACAACATTTTAGGAACAGTACGAGCTCGGTATCCGATACGGACACAAATACGCAGGACAGTCAGACCGACAGCCTCGGGAGTGACGGTTGTCGTCAAGAAAATAAACTCAACAAAAATTGTGCTAAAGAAATCGTTAAGAAACGTGGAAAATCGAAATTGACCGTTGATACAGTTTCGCACTTTCATATGCTAGTTAATGAAAATATTCGGCATCCGGCGGAGGACGTCAGCAGTTCGGACGTCAGCAGCAATGATATAATCACGCTGTTTTCCGCTGATATGGACGAGGATAAGCGGGAGACGATCAAGGGTTCGGCGTATACGGCGGCCGCACCCTTGATTATAACGGAAAAGCGAAGCGATCCCGCGGTACTTAAATCTTTAAGAATGTTCAGACCACAAAATGCCAAGAAACCTACAAGAATGGCTCAGATATTGCAGAAAAATTTATTGAACAAGAGCAAGGACAACAACGTTGGTAATAACAATACGAGCAACGTGACGAAATTCGCTCCGATGCTCAGTACCTTGAACCTCAATCCAAAAATCGTGCTGACGAGGGCCGACGAGGTGGACAGAAAATTGTTGCAATCCAAGAAGCCGCAATTAAGCGCCGGTGATATATCGAGCGAATTAATGAATATTCAAAAGACGATGCCGTTTTCGCCGCACAAAAATTCGATCGGCACGTATCACAAGCGAAAAGGCGAGCCCAATGAGAAAGGTCGAGGACCACGACATCCCCGTAGTCGAAGATCTATCAAATCGAATTTGGGTAAGAATAAGTTTGACATTCTTGCTAAAGCCGTCAGGGACTCGGATATTTTGGCGAAAAATGTGCCAGGATTGAATTCTCTGGATATGATGGTACCGCCGAGGGTTCAGTCGACCGTTAACGTCGTTCAGTTATCTCGAAACATTCCACAAAGTCCGAATTCGGGTTCGGTAAACAGTGGGAATACGCCACCGCGAAATCGAACCTCCAGTATAGCCGGGAATATTCAACTGCCGGGAACACCGTCATCCGGTGGACACGACAGTGGGGTCGGTATGAGTCCGGCCGGTCAGACACCACCGCCGAGATCATCCGCGTTGCACGACGTCGGCGAGGAAGCGAATCAACCGCCGGACACGTCGCCAACCAGCTCGACGAACGCCTCGACCACGGAGCCCGATAGTCCTCGGGGAATCGCTAGTCAGCGCACGAGCCGAAACGAATCACCGACGAAATCACCTTCACCTTCCACGACAATGTCGACCTCGGTACCGATCACTTCCGAACAATTGCAAATTGTTTGTAAACCCGATGGCACGTATCAGTTGGCCTCGGTCAATCCGACCATCGTTACGAATCAAAGGAATGTTCTGACGCTGCAAAGTTTGGAAGATGGCGGCGTCGGTTTTTCTAGACAAATCCAACGAGTCCCCGATGCAACCTTGGGAACGTCAAACAGAAACGCTTACGAGAGAGTGACTCCGGTCAAAGTTTCTCAACAGTCAGGACAAAACACGGGTCTGCCAAAATTTCAACAAGCCTTCGGCAAAACGATTTATACGTTGTCAACGGACACGACGACGGTCGCTGCATCGTCGACGACGGACACGATTACGCAGCAACCCGCGACGATTCAAAAAACGACGAATCTTTCGAAAGCCGTGCAAACTTCCGTTGCGAGTACGCAAGCCAACGCCGGTATAAACGTACAGTCCATAACGAACATTCCGAATCTGCAACTAACGGGCGGTAGGCAGATACTGAATATAGTACAGAGCTCCGGAAGCAACGCTAACGTGAGCAGCCCGAACGCTAGTCAAACCCTGACGCAGCTCGTTCAGAGCGCCTCGCCCGGGGGCGTCATATACACGCACAAGATTCCTGTTACAATATCGACTACGAATCCTAGTCAGCTGAACATCATTCCAGCTATGTCGCACACGAATTCTATACCGGGCGGTAGAACACCCGTTGTAAAGTTGAATATCATTAGGGCGGGAACTCCATTGAGACAGCAGAATATAGCTGAAGCCATTCAAGCGGTTCTTGCAGCACCGCGAATGCAGCAACAACAACAGCAGCAACAGCAACAGCAACAACAACAACAACAACAACAACAGACTACACAGCCTCAAGTGCAATCTCAGCCGCAACAGCAACAGCCACAAGCAGTCGTACGAACGGAAAGTTTGATTAATTCTCCAATCGAGGTACCGAATCAAGTAAGCTCTACGACTCTCGAACAGCTGCGAGAGTTTGAGAGTGTACTGGAGCAAGTGAAAGAGAGAAGTACGATACAGCCACAGCTTCAATCAACGTCGAATCCAGCTACTACGACTGTACAAACACAAACGACGACGCAACAGACTCAGGCGGTTGTCAAGCAACACCAGCAACAAACGAGTGTCAGCGCGCTCGCGCAGCAACTTCTCATACCGACTCAATCGCCCACGAGTAACGAATTTCCGACTAACGGCAATACCGTAACGTTCCAACAGCAGGATGTTTTTCCGCAAAAAGTCTCTTTGGCGTATGTAAATCAAAGCGGAGGAACAACACCGCAAAAGGTGACGAATTCGACACCTGTTGTTGTCGTCACGAGCTACTGCCAACCGGCAGCATCGCCCGCACTCAGCGTAACTTCTCAGAGTTCATCGAGTCCCTGCGTAACACCAGCTCCGGCACCGATTCCTTCCGCCGGCAAAACACCCCCGACACCTTCGCCGAAGTCTGGAAAAAAATCCGTACCCAAGACCGTGAAAGCCAGTGCAACGAATACGGCGAAAGCGGCTCCGATTCCAAAACCGCAGCAAAAACCTCAGGAGGATGAACAAACGGCCCAGAGAATATACACGATTCTCGCGGAATATGCCGAGCAATTGAGAAATTCGCCGGATCTGAACAATAAACCAGCACCGAGACGACGCTCAAATCCACCGACAAATCCGAGTCAATCGTCAAAACGGAAGAAATCGAGCTCGAACAAATCGAAACCAGCGGGACCGCAGGCGTCGGAGTTGAGTCCGAGCACGGATGATTTAGGTAGAACGATGGGAAGCGAGGATTCGTCCAGCGGGTTAGTTCACGTACAGGACAGTCCTGCTGGATTTTCCTCTCAGGACGATTCCACGGTGACGGGTAATATAATCGAGACAACGCCCGAGACGAGAAACTTGACGAACGATTCGAACGACGGTGTCGAGGTCAATGTAAAGAGACGAAATCTCATATTTACCGAGCCCGGCAGCGGACAACCGAGAGCCGTCATAGTTCAGGAAGCCGTGCAAACTGCCTCGGTCAGTGTGAGCGAAGCTCTCGCTTCCGTTACGGGTAAAATGGGCAATACCGCGGTTCTCGTGCCAGGAACAAATTATATATTGCCAATGAATCTCGTCAAAGGTGCACAACAATTTACCATCGTTTCCGGTGGTCCGAAATTACTCGCTACCGTTCCGGCGTCGGTGAGAACATCCGGCAGTACCGGCGTCTCGAACGCTTTGGTTCTTCAATCTTTTCTAAATCAAGCCGGAAAGATTATGTCTCAACCGGGACAGGTGAAACAGGTCAAGCTACCAACGCTGCAGACGCTTACGACGAGCCAATCGTTGAGCACGACGCAGAATGTACAAAATACTTCCGTAGTCATTCCCCAAACGACAACGAGTACGCAATTTACGAGTGACATAAAGATTGAGAATTGCAACGAAACGGTGATAAAAACCGAAGCCGATACGGGCGTTGCGACGAGCGAAACGTCTTCGAACGCGATACTCGTTAACAAAACTCCCACGATCGGTCTTATTCAGCGTAACATCAATGATTTGTCAGAAAGTCAACAGATTTGCGGCGTCATAACGAGCAATCCAAATATTACGCTTCAGGGTACTAGATTGTTCAATTCGACTATAGCGAAATTATCAACGCCCGTGACCGTGAAAACTGAGAACGTTGTTTGTCTAGCGCCGAATTCTGCTATTACTCCGATGCCAGAAACAAAAATAAAGCAGGAACATCAAGCAACACAATCGGAGAAGCCGGTTTCCATACAAGGACCCACTATTGCTCTCACTTTTGCCTCTCAGTCGGACGTTTCGGTTATAAACAACGGCCAACAACAACAACCACACCAGCAGCAGCAACAGCAACAGCAACAACAGCAACAACAACAACAACAACAGCAGCAGCAACATCAGAAAGAGACTAAAGAGGCTTCAACAGAAATAACGTCCGGTGATAAGATCATTCCGCCTAAAACCGTGAAAAGAAAAATTGAAGACACCATCGGAGTCGCTGACAATATTCCACGGACCTTGACTACCACAAATTCGATTGTCTCATCGAGCATTGTGACGTCCTTGCAAAGTAGTATAAAAATCGGTAAGAATCGAAATGTAACGAAATCGGTAACTCGATATCTGAACACGTTTTATACGAATGAAAATTTTTGGTTTCGCCATGACATTTATTTGGTACTAAAAAAACAAAAGTACTTTCGTCGAAATTTCAGCATGGCATGGTTACAAAAACACGATACACGCACTTTTAAGTATTTTCATGTTACAATTTTTTGTGTTTTTTTTTTTATATTTAGATGCCCGAGTATTTACCAATATTTTTTTTAGTTTTTAATTGAAATTTCTCAGTAATTGTAATGAAATCATTGTGTTTTTTTTAGAGTCTGTTCCTGCCCTGAGTGTCACGAGTAAAGAAACGACAACGAGCATCGAGAGTGCCGACCAGTATCTCGTCGCCGGTGGGCCGAGTAGCTCGGACAGTCAGGAATCACCTCTTCGGCAATCGGCCGAGGTCATGGATTCAACGTGCAAAGTCGGCAACGGAATACTTTGCGGGAACGCAAGACTGCAAGAGGCTTGGGAACCGGAGAGAAAACCCTCTCCGGATACGCCATGGAGGTACGTGCCAACATCGACGAATCAAGTGGGAATCGAACCGTCGAAAGTTTATTCCCGAGAGAACGAAAACTCGGACGTTCACAGCGTACTTCAGATAATCAACAAAGGGCAGGGTATCGAAATGGCCAGCGGTCAAGTTTATCAGACGAATGCAAAGAAATACTTTATGAATCACACACTCGAACCCTTCCAACAATACTCGAACAAAGGCAGCATGGTCAAAAGTCAGTCGAATCCGCGATTGGACAGAGAATTGCTTCAGCAGAGAATGGAGAGAAAAGCGGCTGCCATAGAGCGCGAACTCAGGTTACAGAAAAGTCTTTCCGAGGAGTGCGAAGATCTCGGCGTCGACGAGCCAAGTACGAGCGACTTGTTTCCCGAAGCGGATCTTTTGTTCGATACCAATCACTCGCCGTCCTTCGATCACCTTTCGCAGGACGCTTCTTGCAGTCAGCCACTCGGTATGAAATTATACAACGCTTCTTATTTCCGACCATTGGATTCGTCGAGTGGCAGCAGGGACACCAGCCCCGTAGCCGATTTCAAAGTAAACGAGCGCAGAAAAAACGCAGCTCAACGTACGAGAACGCTCAAAGATACGGTCAAGAGAGCGAAACGAGAGAAAGCCGATGATATGCAGATCGAGAATCCAGCGAAACACATCAGATTGAGTCTCGATAATCTGAGTCAAGACGAAGCGTCGAACAGCAATTCGGACGTATCGAGGTTATCACCTGCTCACTTGCCGATGATCGAAAACGAATCGTCCAAAGATACAGCACAGACGAAAATGAATTCGAGAAACGGATCGAAAGAGGGATCTCCGAGCAGCGTGTCGAGTATACCGTCGAATATTAAACTCGAAATGGATATGGATTCCGAATCTCTTCCACCGGTTACCAACGTTAATAACGTATCAGCCGCGAGTTCCGGCGATGAGAGTTTGACCTTGATGAGCAGCAATACCGCCGATGTCACCATACCTTCGCCTCTATCGCCTATCGCTGGTCCGCTCTTATCCACGCACAAATATACTTATACCAACAAAAAACGAGCAACGTCGAAAGTACTGCGTGCCGAATACTTGTCCTGGGAGAGTCCCATGTCCGAGAGAACGAGATCGAGTAGTGAAGACGAAGATTCCAGTATCAGCGAGTCAATGAGCAGTCAAGCCGAGGACAATACAATCACGAATGGATTGGAGGATAATTTGCAGAGCGGAAATATGAAAACCGTTGGCGATCGATGCACGTATATCAAGAAGAAAGAAAAACTACAGGTGAACGCGAGAGTCTTGCTCAATCGAGCGGATTCGAAAAATGTATCGACTAAACGTCTGAAGAGCGATTCCCTGAACGAATCCGGGGTGGTATCGAGTGACAAAGCGTCAGAACCGTCGGACGACGAAACTTGCCATACAACGCTCATCGAACCTGACTGTCGTGCGAGAAGATCAAGTTTGCGAGGACACGTTAAAAAAGGTTGCGCTTGCTGCAACGGCTCACCGGAAAGACCGAAGAAAAAGGCGGTTAAACTGGACCATAAATTGAAGAAAAAATTGGCTTCGAAACAATTGGGAAAGAAAAGGTAGTCCTAGCGAACGAACTCTCGCTCGAGTATCCTACTGTTGTATTGTAATTATAAATTCATATTATCCGACGAATCGTTTAAACGCGAACGCGGAAAACGGGTTACCAAAGTGGCCGACGTGGCGATTATCATTGCAAGAAAAGATTGAGTCGCGAGTGTCATCAGTTTATCTGAACTCGCAGCATTCTTCATAGATCCAATGATTGAACAATTAACATTGTACATATTAGTATGCTTAATGAGTGTATAGCAGGCTTCGTCGCCTTTCAGACTATTCGGAGCGTGGCTCGGTGAAAATGATTTAGATAAAGTTCTTCATAAATATTAATTAATATTAAATTTATTCGCTAGTAAGAAACGAAGATTTATTAGCAGTTCTTCATAAGAGTAGGTCATCGTTTTACTTTTAGGTGTTAATCGATTCTAGCGATAGTCTGAATCATCGAGTACGGCAAATTTAGATTAAAACTTTTAAGAACATTAGAAATGCAATCTAGTCAGGCGGTGAGGCTCGGGACGGCATATACAAATGTGAAGAAAAAAAAATGATTATTAAACGAAAAATAAAAAAAATAAAAAAATAGTAAAGGAAGTAGACTCCTCGCGGGATGTTGAAATCTGAAATATAATTCTACCCGCAGTATCTATCACACTAGAGATGTATTGCACACTTGAACATGGCATGCTCGGGCCAATCGGACATTATATTATCCACATTTGCTCCCCGATCCGTTGTACTAGTTGTACTCGCTCGTTGTCCCTTAGTGATTCGCTCGGTGTTCGGAAAGTTTTTTTTATTTTTTGTAGCATTTTCAGCGTATGAATTTTATGTAACAAGATTATCCGGCTTGGAGCATCTGTGTTTCATTAATTGCCAGTATCCAACACACTGCAAAACCTTTAGAAACGTTTGATCCTCGATAAATTAGTTGAATTACAAGCATTTAGTTGAATATTATTATCTGATTCTTGGCCCGATCATTGTCACTTGGTGCATGTGTAAATCCATATTGTACATTACGTAGAATCTGTAGGTAATTCATTAAAAAGTATCATACTATATCGCTGCACTTTAGTACAAAAATGCTTCGTCTTATTTCGAAATGGCAGGTTTGTATCATCATCTCTCCATGTACTGTCGCAATGTGTGAATGCCTGCAATTCATTACGAGTTACTGCATTTGTAAAGATTGTACGGATAAGCTAAGAGAAGTAATTTTTTGTATTCGACGGTGAAACCTGTTCTAAATTCTCTACCCATTAAGTTTCTATTCAAAGTGATTTGTTACTTAGTTATGGCGGACATAAAGAAAACGAAAACGTTGTATTTAAAACTTCGTGTAACTGTAGATACGCGTAATCGTGTAATAACGTACTTTTTTCTTTTTCCTTATTTAGAATAAATCTGTTTGTACCGACTGTGAACTAGAATACATATATGTACTTTAATCATTTTTTTCTTTAAATCTTATTTGATCTCATTATATGAAACCTTAGTTCAATAAACTGCGTATTTATATACGACCTTGTTTGCGGCTTATTTTACTTCGCGCAATTACCTTTAATCGAATTTCGCCGTATTTGCAAAACGGTTCTTAAATAATCACAGCGATAAACGCATTCCCGTTTTCGTTGCCACTTGCTGTGTTTCACCGTCAAAATTTGCAGCACTCCTCCGCCACGTTTATTTCGTTTATTGTACAAATCATATGATACTACGTATCATTAATATCGAAATGAAGTTCTTGGGTGTTCATTTCCCTAAAGTAAGATTAAACAAAAAAAAAAGAAAAACAAACTATCTTCCTGTACATTAATGATTAGTAACTGGTTTACATGTAAATTTCAAGCGATCAGCGCACCAAATAGACGCGTATTTTTCAACGACTACAAAGACTTTCACGAATTCATAATTGAAAGAAATAAAAGAATAAAAAAAAAAAAAAAAAATCGGTTATCAGTGATAACGTGGCTTTCAACCACCCCTTTAGTCGTACCAACCGCATTTATTAGATCAACATCTAAACACATGGATAAACAATTATAATAAGAAGAACCGAGTTTTCCAAAGTTAGCTTCAGGTACTTAAGCTGCTTAAAGGCCGTTAAGATAACTTAAGAGTTTTTGTAACGTATGTTTATAAGAGCTAAAGTTATGTCACTTGGCACTCTACCAGTATTCAGAGCGTTGTATGTCGTACATTGGGTTGAATGACACGAGATCTTAATGAAAATTGAAAAGTGTGAGCCAGGGGGAAACAATGTGAGCGTATCAGCGTTGATGAAGCTATGTTATGTCGTTTAGCACAAAAATGAGTGAGAGACCGATCGAGAGAAGAAACGAAGCGCAAGAGGATAAATAGGGGTGAAACGGAATGGCACAGTAAAGATACGGTCATATCTGATGGTTCGTATTCCAAAAAAAAAAAAAAAAAATAAAGCTGTTCTGTATATACTTAGCAATGAAAGAGATAATTTAAATGACTCTGTAATTACGTCAAGTATAAGACATATTATATCAATATGTAAACGATGTACGATGGAAAAGAGGCGTATTAGAAGAATTATACTCTCCTAC
>JABMBT010007479.1:0-16770 GCA_018906895.1 Odontocolon sp. PSUC_FEM 10030002
ATAAAAACGCGTATGGAAATTGAGAGAAAAACAATAACACGGAAAGACATCGAACGAGAGAAAAGAGAAGGCGCGTGTCAATTACGAATCCCCGGAGGTGGTCTACCTTGCTCTAAAATACGAGAGCTCTCTCGGACGACGGAGAGCGGCGAAGTGGGATTACAGCGACTGCCCGGTAAATTCGGCTGCTTAACGTCGATCGGTTAATAGGCATACTGATTACATACGGTTCCACCTGTTGGCGCTACGCCAACAACGAAAATGACAGCGGGCCACCCCGGATATTGAGAACTAAGTTGTCGAGCACCCAGGATCGCTCGGCCACGTCCATTTTGCCCGATCGTCGCTGTGTGTTTCCATACTCCGTTCGCCAATCTCTCGATTCTCGATGCTCGTCGTTCTGGCGACGAATCGCCGATTCGCTCGATCAGTCACGAGATTCGGAGAATCGCGGCGAACCGGTCACTCGGATTCTCCGAGACAGCGAGTCGACCGACGTGCGTCGGTTTTTCAGAAAAGTGCGGTATCGTGCAGTTTGTACAACTTTGTTTGTCTCGTTGCCAAACGCCCCGCGAGTTCGACTCTGGTATCGTCGAGCGACTCGTCTTTTTCTCCCCCCTCCCTCCCTCAATCACCCACGAACGATCTCTAAGTAAAGGCTCCCTAGCTAAACGACGTTCCACCCGAACGTGAGAAACCTCTTGAATCTTCTTTCTTGCTTCGCTCTTCTGTCTTCGGGACGTCTTGAAATGTCTTGCTGCTTCTGCTGCTGCTGCTGCTCTTACACGTTCCGTTTCTCATCCCGTTATTCGTAACGCGGAACCACCCATTGAGTTTCGCGCTTATACCCCCACCCTTTCTCGTCCCCCCGTCGCGCTCAGGTCTTCGTGTATCGTCAGAGAGAGAGAGAGTCCGAGTAACGTCAGTTTTGGGAGTTTCGAGGATCACAGGGACGGAAATACGGCGATGGATGATTTTGGGGAAAGGTTCGTCGTAGGGAAAATCGAATTGGAAGATCGTGGGCCGTTCTTGACGAAGGGATACGTATCAAAGGGTACATTTGGAAAACTCGGATTATTCGGTTCGGTCGGATATTTTGATTCGACGGGTAGAGGTTTCCATGGCGGGGAACTTGATCGACGATCGAGGACACGTTTCATCGTAGGATTATGTTTGTTTGTGGATCTTATCGACGTCCGTCGTGTCTAACTATCCTAACCCGCGGTTACGTCTCGATCGAAATATAGAGAGTGGCTCGAGCTCTGTCCTGGGTGTAGTAGCAGTAGCGGTAGTGAACGTGGGGCCAACACAAGTCGCAACATTCGCAGATCGAAGTGTAGAGGAAGATTGGCTAATTACATCTTGCATGAATTTTTTGCAGACTGGTCGAATCTCCTTGGACAAGGTTGCGCTGAACATCATGACTTGCTTGCCGTGCGGTGTGCTTCGGAATATTTCTTGTACGTCTCTTCTCATGTCTGAAACGAATCGAGCGATATTTCGTCAGTATCGTCCCCCGAATTTTCAATGAATCGGATAAATTTTTGAGGCCGATCTGACTCAGAAGTGGGTAGTGGTAAAATATGAGCGTCATCATCATAGGCTAAGACGGTTCATTCATCATTCGTCGATCGGATAAATAATTCAAGACGCGCAACGACGAGAAATCGTCGAAATGTAGTTATCATTCGATATTTTCGTTTACCTAATAATTCGAGCATCTTGTCGCACTCGTCGAGAATGAAGTGTTTCAGGTGTTTGAGATTGAGTTTCTTGCTGCGCACCAGAGCGAGTATGCGTCCTGGTGTTCCAACGACGATGTGCGGACACGTGCTCTTGAGCACCTCCTCGTCTTTTTGAATCGGCAAACCACCGAAAAATACACCGACCTGTTTGAAGAGTGGACAAATTCGTTTGGAAATTATCGACTCGTTTTAACGTAATTTCGGAGGGGGGAGAGGGGAATATTACCTTGACGGCAGGCATGTATTTGCTAAACCTTTCGTACTCCTTGCTGATTTGGAAGGCAAGCTCGCGCGTATGGCACATGACGAGTACGTAGACTTGATTTTCAGTCAACTCGAGCTGTTGCAGCGTCGCCAGAACAAATACCGCCGTTTTTCCCATACCGGATTTCGCTTGACAGAGAATATCCATACCGAGTACCGCCTGAGGAATGCATTCGTGTTGTACTGAAATTAACGGAATTTTTTTTTTTTTTTTTTTACTCAAATTCGGAACGGTTGACGTAACTAGCAGACTTTTGACCAATCAGGATAGATGGATTTCATTCACGATAAATTTGTTGTCCCTATCTATAATAGTCATCATTCGGACGTTACTCAGAGATTTCGGTCGCTCGCAGGAACAGTCTTTACCTTCGGAGGGGTGCTCGAAACCGCAGTCGACGATGGCACGAAGAATTTCGGGCTTGAGAAGGAAATCTCTGAAGCCGCTGCTGTGTATCGAGACGTACGTTCCCTTGACTTCCTTTTTGGCAGGAACATCGCCGGATCCGTCTACGACCGCTTCGGTCTGCTCCTCGTCCTCGTAATCCAAAAGATCGTCGTTATCCGCCATTTTCGGCGTACGGATATGGTTCTCGAGCTTCAAAGTCAATAAAGCTGTAAAAAAAAAATTTTCATTTATAACCCACCGAAAAATGCATATTCGATGGAAAATTGTTCAGATTGAAATCTTGTTGGACAGAGTCAAACGACCAGAGACGAAATAACATTCGCCGCGAGATATCGGCCATTTTGAGAAAAAGCCGATATTTCCCCCATTTTTTGTTACTTTAAAATTTTCACTACCGTCGAGCAACGAAGCGTGACGTATTAAAATTTTTCAAGAGGCGACTACCGATGCAACACGCGTCGTAATGGGAGAACCGAACGATTTTGGAAATGCCGGAGAATAAAATGTAGACCGCCATTTTAACCGTTTGGCTATAACCTGGCGAAGGCGCGAAAAAGAGACGCCTAAAGATCGAGCAGCTGCCGGCGTTTCGACCATCTCGACGTATTTTCGATCGCGATTTTGGCAAGAAATAAAAATTCTATAGAAAGTATTGAGAAAGTACGAGTCAAGGAAAATACAGCGGATCCGCCGCCGCCGCATCGTGCCGGCTCGTAAACTCTTCTATTTTCAGATTTTAATTTCTCAACTGGAATTCGATCGAGCGAAAAACTAAACTGATCGCGACGAAGCTCGATACCAACGCGTTGATTCAGAGGAAAAATAAAACTAGGATCGCTAACGTGGAGGGCTAATTCAAATGGATTACAAACTCACCGATTTCGATCCGAGAAACGACTGGAAAGCGACTCACAGCGACTGAGACAGACTGGAACAGACGCCACCGGGCGCGGAATCGACGGGAATGACGCCGCGAATCACCCTCTTGTCTCACGGCTTTGGCTCATCCCGGAAGATTGTGCTGCCGCTCACCGGAAATTCTCAAAATTATTGCACTACGCGGATACTCGGAACTTCCGGTCAAACGAGCTCATTATTTTACAGTAATACAATTTTTTCATTTCATTCGACTTTTCCATGCTTTTTCCGTCCATGTGTCATTGTATCCGTCAATTACAGCACCGAGGGACAATGAAGAAAAGTTGAAAAAATTGTTTTCGCCTTCCTTAAAAAGAAATGTTTGAATAAAATGAATCTTGACTCTGGCGCTTTCCATCTTAGTGGTTTTCCGACTCAGTTAAAATAACTTTAGTTAAAATGTTGAGCCAATAAACGTACGATTCTTGTATGCGGACCTTCCTATTGGTTGTCGGGAAATCGCCTTCGCCAATCACAACTCGGCTACGACAGCATGTAGTAACAATAGTCCTTTTGACAATCAAAAGCAAAACGACACCGGTCGACTACTCGAGTCAGATTTTTCGATGTTTACTTTTTCCGAATGCAACGAGTTTGAACGAGTTGATCGCTGACAACGATCGAATTGAATTTTATCGTACTCAATGGTGCTCGATGACAGATAACGATGGAATGAAATTCCACACAATTCGCAGTACGTATGCGAATAGCAAATAAATATAACTTTGTGCGAATGACATCGACCTTTGTTGTCTTTATCGTTGATTTTGTTAGATCTCCGATGGAGCGGAGTCGAAAAACTCGACGTATGATATTTGCTTTTGTCTCGGTTGCACGTTTTGTCGAGATCGTTGATGCTACGGCGCATCGGACGGTTCGCCAAGTATGAGACCCACGACTCGTTCCGGTAACGAGAGCGGCGACGTCTCTAGTCGTGTATCCCGAACGTTGCGCTCAAGCCGATCCAAAAATTGTTCTCTTTACGAAAAGAAACCGCAAGAGCAACCCGGCTCGGAGAGAATAAGATCCGAGCGCCGAGGGAGTCCGATTCTCACTGGAAGCGATACAAAGTATCGTGATGTTTTGCAAAAAGTAAGGGAAAAAGTTCCACGGATAAGGCTCGAAAAAATCTTGGGACCCGGTTCGCCAAGATGGTCGGACCGTCGGGGGCAGAGCGATTCAGAGGATATCGGAGAACCGATGACTTGTTCGTCTTTCGTCGGCGGATATGAAAATTCCAGGGATCCCGTTTCTCGGGGGGTCCAGAGCGATCGTTTCTCGATTCCCATGGAAATTACAGAGATACCGGGAATCGCTCCTCCCGTGAGCGATACCATGCACACCTCGCTTGGTGTAAATACATCCGTAGACAGATTGTCGACCACGGCGGAGGTTCGTGGCACCCAACGAACGTCGATCGGCCCCAAAAACGATAATCCCGAAACGGAAACAACGGATGAGATTTCATTGAGAGTAAATACCTCCGTCCGGACGGAAGAACCGTCACCGACGAGGGGGAACGATGAAAATATCTCGCCGGTAACGAGATCGAGAAATGTATCGGCCGTGCAACGAGAGGGGCCGGATGCGAGAAAATCTTCCAGTTTCGTCGAAGTTACGCCGTATCCCGCAAGTAGATCCGCTCTGTGGAAAACGCAAATCAGATTCGAGACGCTGAACGCGAGACGCAACGCGGAGACTATAAAACGGTGTCTGCCCGCCGTTCCTGCTTTTCCGGACGATGATTCGTCGCGAGCAGTTCAGTAAGTATCTCCGAAGCGAACGGGAAACCGTTGTTCTCGCTCGCGTTGCACGATACTCCACTCTCTCAATGTCTTCAGGAAATCGAAAATATCGACGAACAACACGATACTTTTGGGGGACTCTTCGTGCGGGACCACCGTCATGCTCGACACCGTTGATCCTCGGATAATCCCAGATTCGTCGGAGGACGACGACGACGACGAAAAACCAGAACGCGCTGCCGTTTGTACGAGCCGCGCTGTATCGCCGAGGGCAACAAACGTCGTTAAACGAGGAAAGAGGAGATTGTTGCCGCTGCGCGAGAGTCTCGAACCCGTATATTTGAGTCCCGTCTCAACGGCGATACCGTCGCCGAAACGACCGATAGTTTCGACATCAAGAACCAAGGCTCGAAAGCGAAAGACCGCTGCTGCTAAAAAACTCGTTTCGGAGTTGGAAAAAAAAAAGGAGCGAGAGCAGCAGCAGCAGCAGGAACCCGCGAGTTGCGACGACGACGACGACGACGGCGACGACGAGACAGAAACAGAGACGCAAAGGGTAAAAGCGAAAGCGAAGAAGCCCCGTAAAGTCATCAGCAAGCGAATAGTCGTCAAGAAGATCGCGGATTTGGATATATTGCGACAGTTAGAGAAAACCGGTCCGACCTCGTTGAATCGTGAATGTACGCAGGACGAGAGGAGCTCCATCGGGGAATTTTCCAAGAGGAAGACGTCGACAAGACGAAACAACGAACCTCGCAAGTTGGTTATCGTGACGACAGGATTTTCCAAAGGGTACGAGAAAAGATGGATAATTTTTTAAGCCCGTTTCCGACTCTGCAATTGAACGTCACAGGGACGCGGATCTCGTAAAGAGCATCGCAAAGGAATTGGGCGGTGCGGAAATTAATCGTTCCGTAACGCGTCGTACGAGCCACGTGGTGACGACGGGTGTCAGAACGATCAATCTTTTGCGTGGAATAATCCGAGGCTGTTGGCTCGTGACTCTCGACTGGGTCCTCCAATCGTTGGAACATCGAAAGTGGCTCGACGCCGATCGATACGAGATTCTTCATTTTTCTAAAGCAGTTCGGGTAAGATCGATCAACGCCAGCTAACGCGAACGCGCGAGAATTCAAGGCTTTCGTTGTCCTATGTCAAAGTTGCGTTCGTTTTTCAGGAAAATCGTCGGGACAGAGAGCTCTTCGGACACAGTTACGTTCCAGAGTTATTCGCGAGCTGCGGATCTATCTACATCGAAAACGAAACCAGTCCACCCATGACTATTCTCAAGGAACTCGTGGAGACAGCGGGAGGTCGGGTTATCGGTAATCCAAAGAACGCGAGACTGACGGTCGGTCAACGAGGTCTTCGAGAAATCTGGATTTTGGATTCCATCACGACCGGAGAATTACAATCCACCGATCGATACGAGAGAGAAAAACGATAAATTATCCGACTCCTTTTTTCGTTGTTACCGATCGTCTCGCTCGCGATCAAAATCATACAATGTACATAGAATACAACATTTTTTTCACGAATTGCGAATAAAATCATTTACAATGTTTTTCGTTGTAAAATATATGCACGAGAGAGAAACGAGCAACGGCAACAAAGCGCGCCTGGCGCAACCGTCGGTCATGGCTCGTGGTCATGACGTCATCTTCTATTTTGCAGCTGTTACGCGTAGAGGATTTTCGGGTTACGTACGGGCTACGACTAGATCTCGAATTCTCGGTGAAATCGCGATGTGTCAGAGACGTCAGACTTTGACGCGCGTTCCTTTGTCAACATGACGCCGCTTTCCACCTGCCTCGTTCTTCTCGCATTGTCGTTGTAACTCACGTGATTGAATCATCATGGAATTCTATACGACAAAGTGAGTATAAATTATTTTCAAAACTCGATAGAGTCGATTTCTCGTACGAATAACGACGTCCGGACTCGTTTCTATAATTTCAGCGTCAGCCTTTACGAACCACCGACACCCGAAACTTGTATTCCACTGCCTAGACGCAACGTCACTATAATACCAGATTTTTACGCTGGTATTCCAGCGAATTTGCTCTTGAATTTTATAGGTTTCACGGTGAGCAGCGAAACTTTCCTTGTAGTAAAATAACGAAAAAATCTTCATACTCCGAATAAGTAAAATTGGTCGTCTCGTCAGGTTTTGGTGATTCTCTTCGGTTTGCTGCGGAAGAAGGCATGGAACTACGGACGACTCGCTCTTCTCCGCAAAACGGACGACGGATGGATGGAATTGTTCTACGGGGACAACGACGGTATCGAGACGGATATAGCGGCCGTAGAAGCTTCGGCGGATTCTCGTTTCTCCCGCATCGACGGAGGTTTTCTAACGTGGATAGCGACTGCCTTTCGAGTCACGTCGGTATATCGGATTTCGTACTCGAAATTAAAAAAAACGAAATTGAGAAAAAAAAATGATAACGGAGCGTTTGATTCCAACAGGGACGTAGAATTACTGAGACGAGCCGGTCCCGATGGCTTGCTCTACATTACGTTTCAACGTTATCTCATAATTTTAACGGGGATGATGGTCGTTGTTTCCCTCTGCATCGCGTTGCCGATTAATTTCAACGGTCAGATGCAAGGCGCCGATGCCACATTCAGTAAGACTACTCTGTCCAATTTGGATCCGACCTCGGCGTTGATCTGGGTCCACACCATTCTGATATTGTCCTATTTGCCGATCGGTAGTTACGTCATGCGACGATTCACCAAGCAGGCGAGTACAGGCGAGAATCGTCGGAAATTCGTCGTCCTTTCGTTTTACTGATGTTTTCCGAATTCAGGTACGCGACGCTAGACCCGCTGGCGAGCTGGCAGCGAGAACGCTCCTGATTACGGAAATTCCGAAGCATCAGTGCAACGTCGAGAGTCTCGTCGAATATTTTAGGTATGTCGGAGTCTATTGAAATTTATTCGCTTCAATCGCGACGTCGTTTCGTCTCTACTTATATCGTTGATTTCAGAGAAGCTTTTCCCACCCTGACCGTGGAGGACGTCACCCTCGCTCACGACATTCAAAGACTGTCGGCTCTCGATCTGCAGAGAGATTGCGCCGAACAGGCGCGTCTCTACTGCGAGAATTACAATAGAAAAAGAGAACCTCTGAAAATGTATCCCTATCCCTGTGGTCAAGTCGTCGGATGTTGCTGCAAAACGGTTCGTTGTCTCTCGTCGATGTCGTTGGCGATATTCATTCCAGCTTGTATCTTCAGGTGGATGCTCTAGAATTTTACACGGACGAGGAAATACGATTGACGGCGATGGTCGACGAAGAGAAAAAAGTAGCCCTCGAAAGACCTTTGGGCGTGGCGTTCGTCACATTGGGTAATCGACGCTCGTTTATCGGTGTTCCTCCTCGTCGTTGGTGAATCTACGTGTACGACGTATAGAGAATTTTCGCAGGTACTCCCGGTGCAGCGAGAATGATGCGTCGGCAATTACGATCGGCACCCGCTGTAAAATGGATCGTCGATTACGCACCGGCTCCGTCCGACATATTCTGGGAAAACCTGAGCGTAGCGAGACCCTGCTGGTATCTGAACGCGACTCTGATCAATCTTGCGTTGGGCGTTACGCTCTTCTTCCTGACGACACCGGCCGTCATAGTGTCGGCGTTGAACAAACTACCGATAACCGGAGAAATAATGAATCTCAGTCCGGTTCTGTCTTCCTTTCTGCCGACCGTTCTCCTCGTCAGCGTCGCCGCCCTCATGCCCGTTCTCGTCTCGAGAAGCGAATCTCTCGTCAGGCACTGGACGAGAAGCGGTTTGAATCGCGCGGTTATGCGAAAGACTCTGTCTCTATTGCTTCTCATGGTTCTGATACTACCGAGTCTCGGACTGACCAGCGCCCAAGCCTTTTTGGACTGGACGGTCAACGTCGGCAACAACACCGGAAGATGGGAATGTGTTTTCCTCGCCGATCAGGTAACTTCCCCCTTCGTTCTCTCACTCTCTCTCTCGCGTTACATCGTCGTGTCCTTTCCCTCTCAGGGTGCCCTCTTCGTCAATTACGTAATAACGGCGGCGCTTCTCGGATGCGGATTGGAACTGGTGAGATTTCCCGAGCTCGCTCTCTACACCTTCAGGCTCTGCATAGCGCGGAGTCGAGCCGAGCGGGTACACGTCCGAAAAGCGGTTTTGTGGGAATTTCCGTTGGGTGCTCATTACGCCTGGTTGCTTCTCGTCTTCACCATGACGACGGTTTACAGTCTGGCGTGTCCGTTGATAACGCCCTTCGGGCTGCTCTATCTCTGCGTCAAGCACTTGGTCGACAGGCACAATTTGTGCTTCGCTTACGGACCGAGCGTCGGAGGTGGACGATTGGCCGGAGCCGCGGCCGGCGCCGCCGGTGCGGCTCCCGTTCTCGCTCAGGCTGCTCTTTTGGCTCTCGGTCTGGTCAGAAGAGGCTTGTCGCCTCTGGCCGCTCTTCAGCTCAGCGGCCTCGCCGCCAGTATCTTGGGTCTCGTTACCGGAGCTACCTTGCCCTCCTCTAAACCCAAGGTAACGCTCCCACCCCTCTCTTTTTCTCTGATCACAGATTAACGAATTTATTAATCCAGTCTCAGCCATCGAGGGGGGATCTGACCACCGGCCAGAACTTTGTGGCTCCGGTGCTGAGAAAAAAGCTCGGGACCATTCCCATGGAGGAGACGATATCCGTCGACTCGAATACCGAAACTACATCGACGACGAATCGGCCGATCAGCGAAAGCTCCTCCATTCGGGAGAGCCCGAGACTGTATCAGGATTACGGGAGAGAACCGATCGTTTAATAATGAAATTAAAACGTTGGAAAGGCCTCGCTGATATACGCATCGACGTTATCGTACAACGGAAGATCTGTCGTAAAGCTGTAATATTTTTTTAACTTTTTTAACAACAACAACAACTGTTACGCCGGTATCTCGGAACGGTCTGATATTAACTTTTTGTATAAAATATTCGGTATTATTTACCGTCTACGTTTAATATGTACAGTGGCGTACCGCAGATGTATTTTTAGGGTAGTGAGTACATAAGTTATTTGGCATCTGTATTATTATTTCGAATGTGAAAAATATATATCGATCGACTCTCAAATCGAGAACGATCTACCAAAGTTGATAGCGTTTTTCACACACGTACGAGTTGAGGATATAACAAGATCGTTGAGGAAAATTACGTAGAAATCGAGAAATCTAGTAACATTTGTATATTTTATCGATTGACAACTAAAACGATTAACGTTTATTTTTTGTCTGTTTTTTATAAACAACAGTAGGTCCGTTGTTTTTTTCACTTGCGACGAAATGTCACGCGTCGTCTTGTATACACAATGAATGCGTCATAAATAATTTCTTCGATCCGATCTATAGTTTACTGTTCGTCGACTAGAGAGCGGTTCGTCGTACGGACACCGATGATCATTTCTAGCTGACTCGTCGTCAGGTTTTTTATTCCTTCTTCATCTCGAAGAACGTTTCGACGGGAGACTCTTTTTTTCGCATCAACTCCATCGAAACTCTCGGTAAAACGGAACGAATCTTCATTCTGGGAATCTTGGTCTTCCTCACTGCTGCTGAATTGAACCTGCGAGGGAGATTTGCCGCTTAGGCGTATCCATTTACGTTCGATCTAATCCCCTACGATTTTTTCGTTACAGGACAAACTCGACCGACAAATGGAGAGGGTACGTGTAGTTTCGATTAATCATGCAGCTTTGCAACGGAGTTGAGAGATAACGTGCTTGCCAGGTCCGGGGAGACGATGAGTCAACGAGAATCAAACTTGTCGAGTACGCACGAACGCTACAGGAAACGGGTGCAAATTGTAAGAACAAAAAAAAAAACACATAATTTCCTTGACAATCGTTTGATCCATTTGACATTGGAATTACATTGATAAGAATGTATATTATCTAATTGGTACAAAATGAGCGTCGATAAAATCCCGTGTCGCCATGCTATTTCGGTTAATGTAAACAAAAACAAAAAATACATCGAAAAAAATCGATACGTAGAAAAAAGTAGAACACGTATGGTGTACCCGCGAATTCCGTCTACCTCGATACGACACAGATTTATCGCGTATCGGGACAAATGTTGACTACGCGCGATGATTTGCCTATAAAAATTACATGCTCGTCCACCACCGATGATGACGATGACGACGACGACGATTGGGCATAATCGAGAGTCTGATTGTAATTCAACTTTTATAATCGATCTCGATTCGAGCGATTTTCGCCGTTGTTTCGCCGATCGATACTTGGCTCGTACGCCGGGATTCCGAACCTTCCTACGAGATTGTGCCTTCGTTTCCACGTGTCAATCCCCGTTCGATCGACGATTATCCGTCGTTAGGTGTCTTTTCTTACCTCGACGATCGAAACTCTCGGTGATGTTTCTCCTGGCAACGACGCTTTTTCCGTACATTTTACATCGTCCGAGCTCACGGACGAGAAATCTTTATCAGTTTCCGTTTCCGTCTCGTCTTCCCTCTCCTCGGTAAGATACCGAGATTCCGAATCCATGTCCTCGTGCATGTTACACACGTATCCACCATATTCTTCGTACTCCGTCAAATTACCATCGAGATGAGCTGCGCAGGGATGAAAAGAATAAAAAGTCGAGTGCCAGTGAGACAGAGATGCGAATAGAGAGCGAAATTTCGTGTATCGTTACCTTGACAGTAAGCCAAACTGCAAAAAGCGCAGTGAGCACCGGTCCTGCGGCCGCATTCCTCGCAGTGATGCCAGGGACAACTGAATTTGGAATCTTGCTCGTCTACCCTGACGCAATCCTTGTGATACCTCTTGAAACAAGTCTTTTGATCGCACTCGATCGAGTCTTTGGAATAGGACAAGTCATCGCCGCACGTCCAACAGACGTTGCTGGGTGTCGATCTTTTCAAGCTTGCGATTCTAGGGCGAAAATCGTCGGTGAGAATATTGTGATACTCTCTCACTCTCGCGGTATCGTTGACTTACCGTTTTTGAACCTTGACCTTCTCGAGCCTCTCGTGCTTTTCGAGCTTTTCGGACTTTTCGACAGTCTCGATCTTGTCGATGATCTTGGCAGCAGGTTGAGCCACGACGCTCGGCTGTTGCTTCGGGGCCTTCAAACCTATGAAACCGGTGCAATTCGGAGATCCGCACAGACACGGCTTTCTCGTCTCTCCGTCGCAGGTCAGATTGTAGTTGAAAGTGAGTTCCTGGCCAATCTCTATGTCGCGCAGAGCAAAGAGACCGATTCGCGTGTCACCGTTGACCGTCCATTTCTGCGTCTCGCAATTTGGCTGACACGAATGATCTGTGTGCGTGTGTGTGTGTGCGTGTCACCAAAGTTGAATCGTCGGAGAGTATCGTCGTATCGTAAAATATTAAACTGGACTCACTCATGAATCTACTGAGATTTCCTTTGGGCTCGGCGTCGATCATTCGACAGGTGTCTATCGTCAGGAAATAAAAATCGTCGTTCTTGAGTTCCGCCTTGAGAAGCAAACGACGTCTGTACTCGGCCTCGTCGATTATCTCGCCCACGTATTCAATGACGAATTGACCGGCTTTTATGGATTCGAGTGTGCGAAGTCCCCAACCGCGTCCAACGGTGTGAAAAGGTTCCATCGCCGGATATAGTCGGCGGACGAAGGACTGATTATTGCACTTTGGACCGGCCGGACAAACATCGGGACTGCACTCGATCATCAAAATACGATTCAGGCAATCCGTCTCCGGAGCGCACGGATTGTCCCACTTTGCGTCGCAGTCGCACGCCACCAAGCTGTCGACCTCTGCCATCTTGACGTTCCCCACGGGTTTGTTGACCTGGTTGAGAAAATTAAAAAAATACAAGACACCGTGCAAGCCGCGCTCACTCGTATTTTTCAACTGACTTTCAATTTTACGTAAGGCGGTGGTCTGAGAATTCGGGATTCCGAACCCATGGCCGCGGCTCGTTCCATCTTGGAGCGTTGATGAATCTGCTGCGCCTCCTCCGTCGCTTTGTTATACGCCTCGTCGACGTTTTTTTTACCGATGCAAGGTTTCGCGTTTGCATCGCCGTCCTGATAGAGAAAAGCTCGCCCTCTGAACAAACGAAATTCAACGTGTCAGTAATGCGATCGAGCCCGGGGAGTTATTCGTTCGATCTACCTGTGAACCCAGTAGTAATTATTCGTTCCGAGGAACATGACGCAAAATTCACCCGGACTGTGCCAGATGGCTTCGAGATTTCGAGGAATTTCGTGGGGAAAACATATGCGCGACGGCCACCAACGATAGTAGCCCAATTTCACCCAGACGACCTCGCCGTAGAGCGGCATTCTTCCGTTCTCGCAATCCTCGCAGATGAAGGCACCGTCGGGTGCGTCGATACCTGGAAAAATCTTCAAGATGAGCGAAAGACAAGGAGAGAATGAGAGAAAACCCTCTCGGGGGCGTCGTCGCGACTCACCGAGGCACTCGGGATGATACGAGGTGGGACACGTGTCGCAACAAATGAGACTTCCACCGACGGTACAGAGAAAACACCAAGTCGCGTTGATCGGCGGTCCCGGGGCTTTGTAGTGTTTCGGGCATACGATTTGGGAACCCGTGAGAATGTCGGAGCCGGCCGGCAAACAGGAGGTGGAAGCGTGATAGGTCGACGGGCATCTGACGCATCGGACGAGTTTCTCGTAAACCGCTCGAGTCAGACCGTTTTCTGGATTATCGGAACTGCACGTGTGACACGTGTGATACGGACAGGTTAATCGATCTCCCTGCCAGTGAGATTGTGGCCACGTTTTTAAGCAATGAGCGTGATAATGCTTTCCGCAAGCCATCACCGAACACCTTATTCTCTCTTGTTCTCGTCCGTTGCATATGAAGCAAGCCGGTGCGACACCCGATAGACAATCTATACACTTGAAAGTCTCGTCCTCGGGAAGCTCGTCGCTCTTGTCTGAAAAAAATCGGAGCGTTCGAGCGCGATTCGTGCAAAGAGTAACGGAGTAATCGACGATGTCTACCAACCGTCGTTGTCGCCGCCGCGTTTCGACTCTTTCGAGTCTCCGTTGACGGGAAGTTGGTCCTCGTCCATGCTGTGCTCGGAACTCGACTCGCCGGGCTTGACGCACGACAGATGAAAATACGAATAACAGGGTCCCTTGCATCTCGTCAGATTTCCCGTTCGCTCGCATATCTGACAGACTCTCTCGTGTTTAATGCCGCGAAACAAATTGTAGGGACGCGTTTTTTTTCCGCTGTCGCTCGGCCGGATCGTCTCCTCCCTCCTCTCGGTTTTTCTCTCTTCTCTCTTGTTGTATTTCGCCTCGCGGAAGGACGAATCTCGCTCAGTTTCAACGTTGTTGGCCGGTTTTATTCTCGAACGATATTTGCTCCTCAGCGTCAGACTCATATTGGCCCAAGTTTTTTCGAGATAAGTCCTTATTTCGTCCTCGGTCGCGTCCGGTTGAGTGTCCTCTATCATATCACGATTGCGCTCGTAATACAACTCGAAATCGCCGTCCAAATCTTTCTTTCGTTTTTTCACTTTCGCTCTCCTAACGACCGACGACTCGTCGCTCGAATCCTTGTGACTCGATGGCGGAGTCGGCGGCGTTTCCGTGTTCAGGTTCATGCTCGCCGTTTTTCCCTCCTCCTCCTCCTCTTCCTCCTCGTCCACTCCCCGCTGTCGCCGCCGTCGCCGTCGCTCCACTTCCGAGCCCGTTTTCCGCAATTTTGCTTTCTCCGCTTCGTCCATCTCCGTGGGATTCGGCTGAAACGAGAAAATGAGACGCGATTGATACTCACCGTCTTTCTCTCTCTCTCTCTCTCTGGCACACCGTGCAGCGTTACCTTGAAGCGTTTCGCGTCCGACTCTCCGGAATCTCGCCACCGTTCGCGCTTTCCGCCTCTGTTCCCATCGTTCGTTGCGAGTTGAAAAATGTTTGCGTACGTCGTTTCGTCCCGGCGTTCTTCTTCCTCCTTCGGAGTAAAGAGTCGAGCTCTCTCGTCATCCGTCAACGACACGACTCCGGTTGCTTCGTCGACCGCAATCGTCCATCTCGCGTTTATCGACGGCCTTACCAAAAATCCATTCGGCTTGCCATTTTTCTTCTTCACCTCGGTACCGGCGATTTCCGCGAGTCTCTTAAAATCGGCGAGACCGCGGAACGGAATCATCGAGTTTTCCGATACCCAACTGCGACGACCCTTGTCCCCGAAATACCGAACATGAGCAAACTGCGCTGTGGCTCTTCCGACGGCTGTAATAGAGAATATTCATTCGCGAATAGCCACGGAATACAGTAATAATCCCTCGCGACCCGCGGGTTCGGCATCCGTGGATACTTTTTTTCGCATTTTTTTTTTTTTTTTTTTAATCGGAACGAGTTTTCGTAAATTTATAACAAGTAAATTGGCTAAAAAGGAATACTTACGACGTACTGTTACGAAACTAATAATAATAAAAACTAATAGACGAAAAATGTGCGAAACAATGATTCTTGATTTTTTTATAAAAGAGTATAAGCTGCACCGCTCAAGGAATTATAACTCTTTAAAATAATTCAAATACCAAAATTGAATATTACGTCACCAAATATCCCTTTCTTGGCCGATTTTCATTTCTTCCCCCTCTTTTTTCACGTTCGATTTCATTATCCGCCACGTTCGTTAACCACAATGCCTCTCGGAACGTGATCCCCACGGATAATGAAGGATTACTGTATCGAAAAAATGTTAAAATCCTCATTTACCCTTCAATTTGGTGATCAAACGCGTCTCGGGCTCCGCCACGACGACGCACGGCCAATACGGATAATTTCCGACTTGCGCCCATGCCAGTTGTCCGGAAGTCCACGAACTCTCCGTGGATTCCTTCTTTGGAGCTGGTGCGACGTCGGTACTCGGCGTCTCTTTGGGCATCTTTCCAGTCTATTGAGAAAAAAAGAGAGAAAGACAGATTAAGAAAACGCGCCATTGTCGTGCAACCACGATATAACAAATTATCGAAAACCCACCTTGGACCCGTCGTCCGGCGACATTTTGGGAGACTTTGGTTTTATGGCTCTGCCGTAGCGACTGGTGATGGGCGAGCCTTCCGTCGGGTCGGATGGCCTCGCCTCTGATAATTCGTCGTCCAAAGCCGAGTAGGACGTTCGGTCAGTCGGACGACCGCCGACGTCTGGAGGGCTCATGGCTCGACGATCTGATATTCATGGGCGAATGAACGAAGAGGAAAGAAAGCCTTCCACGACGACAAATTCAGTGGCTTTCGAGGCTCGTCTTAACCTTCGAAAAACCATCAGCGGAGATTTTTCTATTTCACTAATTTTCACGAATAAAATCTCGGACGAAAATATATATATATAACAATTGATAATTCATCATGCAGATTGGGTATCGTCAGATAAAGTCGACGGTAGAGCTTAGTCGAGCTCACTCCACAGTGAAACACAGTCTTCCGCGTTCTGCCTGATCCCGCCGCGCGGCCGTCTCCTCCATCGAAACGCGTTCCCGCGGTTATGTCCCGTAGGTCGTAAATCGAAGAGTCAGCTTGCGATTCGTTGTCGCATTTGCCAATAGAAATTCCCTCCCGAATCCCGGGAAATTTGAATTGGGATTTTGAAAATAAAAGATTTAATGTAACTGTCGAAATTGAAATTATCAAATAAAAGTATTGAAATTTAATTAA
>JABMBT010007480.1:0-25537 GCA_018906895.1 Odontocolon sp. PSUC_FEM 10030002
TTATTAATTTTTAATAAATCAACCGTTCACGTTAAATCCTGATACTTGTATTATGATCCTACAGTAATAATAATAATTCAGTTGAGAATTCTTTGAAATTCACAAGCACGCGCTCCAACGATGCGTATATGCTCGGGAAGTCGAAGATGAAGTAGCAAGGGAAAATATGAAGGAGGGAACGATAGCCAAGAACGGAAGAGGATGTGGGAGAAGATTTCGCACCCCTCTCGGGTGCGAAAGAAGAATAAAAGAGAGTACGTGTGCGACGAATAACTACGAATCGGTGAATCCAAGCGGAACGATTATTTCAATAGCTTCATTAGAGTGCGGGGAATGCAGCTCGGAAACGACATCACGTGGAGCCAGGCAGTGGTAGGCATAAATCAGTGAGATTAGCCGAGGCGAGGATTCGAGGCGTGGATGAGAGTAGCTGAAACGCGAAAGAGAGATTTTCTTTCTCTGAGAACGTGAAATTCACTCTTCTCGAGTGAAATGTTAAAACGTACGTCACGATAAATTGGTGAAGCATTGAATAAAATTTTCAATAAAACACCAAAAAAAAAAAAGAAACGAATTGATAAACTATGTAATTAATATTTAAACCAAATAGACGAATGAGTAAAAAGCGTAGAACGAAAAATTAGGTCTAAGGGATAAGCATCTGAGCAAAAAGTATAAAAGAGCCGAATACAGAGACGAAAGAAAACAAACAAAGATCGGAAAAGAGAATCCCGCACACGATATTTCGAAGAGGTTCTCCTTCTACTCCGTTTTATCTTGTTTCGTTTTATTCTTATTTTGGCTGAAATATATTTTTAAACGGCTCGAAGACGAGGAGCAAGCACGGGTTGCGTTGCGTTAGCGCGCCGTGTTCGTCGTTAATTAAGCCTCCCCGCCTACCACCAACCCGAGAGTGGCTGCATTCCGACCTGGTTCGGGTCAGATCACTTTTTACACGACGCGCCACTCGGTCCACGGATCTCCGAGCTCGAACTGGCTGCCACCGTGCTTCGCTTTTTGAATCTTTCGGAGTCTCGACACGACGCGACTCAATGTCAAATTCTTCGTCATGCGACCGTTGAACGTTATACGAGCTTCGTTTGTGCACGTTTTACGTTTTTTCTTTTTTCAGTATATTTATCTGTGTCTCTCTGAAATTAAAAAAGATCCGCCCATTCGTTCATCTGTCGAAAATCGATGATACGACAGAGATGTCACTGACATTGTACACACACCCAATTTATACCTAAATCGGAAATGGAACAAATGATCCGAAACATAAAAGAGAAAACAGGTGCCAGAGTCGGTCATTGCCGTTGCGAATGACGCGTAACGCGCGTGTCCTGCCTCGATCCTGTCTGCTGGAGTTGACATTTGTTGTTTTTGGGGATTCTGGAATTACCGCTTGATTCTACTCCTACTTGACGTTATACACACATCCTCCTGTTACTTAGCTTTCGACTCTTGATAGCGATAAAACGAGAGTAGTTTGGAAGGGAGAAGTCGCTTGCTGGCTCTCCAGCATCAATAAGTTTTACGGTGCTATTACGAACGAGAAACACTACTGTGTGCATGACGTGAAAGGAACCTTCTATCGGAGAAAAGCATTTTCCACCTTCACGTACGAACGAACATCGCGAGTATCGAAATGGGATGTATACAACTCGACCGTTTCCAAGAGGGGATTACTAAGTTGTGTTTGAGTCTATTTGCAGTAGTGGTCATAAATAGCGATGCGGTCCAATGGAAACATCCAACCAACGAACACCGACAAACGGTCGAAACCAATAGGACATCTCCGATTCAATCTTCCCCAAAGTCAGTTCTAATGACTCAAACGATACACACGCTATATGTATAGCGAGATAGACCGTTGCTCTTAGCAGTCAATAGCTACCGTTTCAATAGCTCACTGATTGCGATCGTAGCACGATTTAGCGAGAATCGCCAAGGGGATTAGTTCTTCTCAACTGGAGTTCTGGACTTTCGTGCATCCGGCAATAAGAGTCTGACCTATATACGTTGAATTCTGAGAGGGTCATTCGGGAAATGGATATGTACTGGCTCTGTAATAATTTTACGTGAGACGGATGTAGGTATGTACAAGTGAGAAGGGAAGGACTCGTTCTTTGGTTTTACGGCCAGAGCACTTAGTGCGTCAGTGCGATATGGCTTTATCGTTTCTTTATCCTCCTCTCTCCTTCGTTCCTTTAATCTTCCCTCTCGTCGTGTAAAAGCATACTTTCACATAGTGAAAATGTTTCTTTCAGGGACCGTCATAATTTTATGTTATACTCCAAGTGTTAAAAAATATGATAACATACATTTAATACGTTTTGATGATTCATGTGTTATTTCTCGTTTTCAGCACACCTTCGACTCCACGTTGACTAAGAGGAATTCTCGCGATAACGAGCTTATTACGAGAGTAAAGAGGAGAACCTTTTGACTAACGATCCTCGGTATCCACTGTTCACAACCCTCTCTATCGTTGAATTCTCGTTTTCTCCTCGTTTTCTCCTCGTGTGCTGCGTTGTTTTCCACGTCGTGGATTTTCCGCCAACTCGATGCCGCTTGGCACTCTCGGTAATCCCATCAAAGGCAAACACTTTTCCTTCATTTTCATCGCACCCAGCCGTGCCAAGCTTTCATCCGGTTCACCGTCCTCGTCGTCGTCCTCCTGCTCGCAAATTCATCCGGGATAGCGAGCTCGAGCAACGCGCGGTAATTAGAAATTCTTGCTTCTTCGATTATTCTCACGACGGCGTTGGAAGGTATTTTTTTCCAGATTCCTCTCTTCCGTTCTTGGTTTCTACTTGTCTGTCTCCTTATTTCGCTATCGGATTCTCTTGCTTCTTCCCGTTTTCCAATTACAGGAGAGAAAAGAGCCCCCTCTTTTGAAAATCCTCCGACCGAAGAAAACGCACCAGAAATGGAACATAAGAAGATGCTGAGTTCGCAGAGCCACAAGAAAAACACGGTTAACGAGGCAACCTTTTATGTACGATTTTGTAATGCGGATGTCGTAAATACATTTTTAAGTGAAATCTGATCTTGTTGTATTGACTTTTCACTCGCGATGACGATTAAATAAAACATCGTATCTATAATCATTACTATCTCTTATCAGTTCAGTCCTCCGTTATCCTCAGCATATCTGAAACCTTTTATCTCGATCCACAAATCAATCGTTTTCCTCACTAAAAATAATCCTTTGAAAAAACATAAGAAAAATGAAATATATACGACAATTGAAAATCTGATAAGCCCCGAAGACTACCGAAATATATATAGATATACGTTTTAGAAACAGAGCGTAGATCTCAAGTTTCCTTTTCGAATTTCCTGACATTAGAGCGGTATAACTTTACGTGCTTAGCCTGCCAACCGAGCAAACGAATGTCCACGACTATGCGTGAATATTGCGGCGATATCGAAGCGTGTTCACGACACTCCGGCGAGATCCGCGAGTCGGAGATAAAGAAAGAATAAGTTACAGCGATATATAAATATATGTAGAGATGGAGGATTTTTCTTTCGATATGGTATACGATCTTCTTCTTTAGTAAAACACGAAGACGTACAAGAGACGAAGCTTCTGGGCAAACTCGGGCTCATCGTCCGGCTGTCAAGTTGAACGTTGCTACCAGTAATTTAATACCCCGCCGAAAGAACTCGATATCGCGAGACGCGGGGATACCACCGAACCGTTATACAGAAGAGAGTACATATCTTCGAGATACCGCGATGAAAACATGACGATCGATAAATTCTCCGGGGGGCGCGCGCTTTGAGACAACATAATAACGTGATGTATATCGTATGTGCTGTTTCCGTTCCTGCTTCTGCTTCGTAGCAGTAGCAGTTTATGTCGTCGCTCCCCATACAATTTAACCGAGGTGCATTTATCCAACTTGCCTTCACACGCAAGTTTCATCGTTTTCCCAGAATATCGACTCGCTTAAGACATATTCGTACTGACAGAGATATATAGATACGTACTTTTACTACGAGTTTGAACGATAGAGTAAATCATTTGGGAAATTGTCTTTTTTTTACCAAATATACAATTTAAATTTAGAGAATGTTTTTCTTTTTTTTTTTGTATTCAAAGGGACTTTGACAGTTTTGCCACGATTCAGCTTCTCCTACAATCGTCTTATCTGTTCGGTTCTCTTTACAGTGACAATCGTAAACATTACTGCTCTCTTCCAATTTCGGGTGCGTTAATGTTACCTTCCGCTGGCCACGGGATTCGGTAGAAGGGTGATTAGGTCGAAGGGACTGGGATCCGAGAATGAAGCTGGACTCCGGATCTTATGGATCTCCTCGGGATTATTTCGTACGACTCTCGCGACTCTCTCGTATTCCTCCGAGACTCGGAGAAATCCGCGGAACGAGAGACGCGTTAATGGGCGATAAAACGAGGCCCTCTTCGGAGGCTGTGAGTCAAGATCGATACCCAGAGATATGGCAAGGGGAAGACTAATCTCAATCAGGAAATTCGTACAGTACTGCAGTCCGAGTCATTAGTTATTCGTGTACTCTTTCTCTCCGATATATTGCTTATATACAGTTTATTTTAACAGTATCGTTTACTCTGTATAACTGCAACGAAGAGAGTCCACATACTTGTAGATTCCCTCCTCGCGTAAGAGTGGAGAAAAGGGATCGAGATATATCTCTGAATAATCGTCGTCACGTACTCGGAATGAAACAGAGAAGACGATAGTCGACTGCGTATTTCTAAACCTCAGCGCTTTGCTGTCCGGGTCGATGACAATCTGATTTGCTGCTCCGGAGACAACCGAGTCAGAAGCTCCGGTGTTCAACGAGGACGGATCATGGTTACAGGTTGTTGGGCTGTATCTCGGTTCTTTTTTCATCCTCTGTATGTTTTAACCTTCTATCTCTCTGACTGGCCTCGAATTTCACGGGATTCCATGAGTGTCTGTAAACCGAGCTTTCCGAGGAACTAAACAATTAGCTAGTAAGCATCAGAAATATGAGAGGCACCGATATTTCCTGTACAAAGATCGAATAGGATAGCAACGAATATATTGCGTACAAGGTATTGCAGATTCTCCGTTCATCGAAGCTGAATAAGGAAATGGATAATGGAATCAGCTTGACGACGCGAGATAAATTTCAAAAAGCCACGAATCTTCGTTTTTAACTTAAATGTGTGCACGATGAGCGAATACATCTCTTCTTGGTTTAAAAGATTATTCGAAAGTCGTGGAATGAGAGAACATCTTCGAGAATCGAATGAGTTGAAGTCTAGATAGCGAGGTATATATATTCATTGGAAATGATGGCCCACTCGGGAAGAATAAGGATTCAAAGATTCGAGGCGAGTCGTATTAAAACAGTTGAATTAATTTCCCACACTATCTCGCTCTATTCTTCGCCAGTTAAGATCCTCTTGCTGCTTCTGTCGTTGCTAGTTTGATGTTATCAAAGACGCGACTTGAATTCGAGAGAAGGTCCTCAGTCACGTTGACCGGTCGCGCGTTCACAGACGTGCTTTTGGTTCATTCTATATACGTAGACCCTATCCAGAGCCCTGATGTCCCTTTTAATCTTAAGAACAGCAAAAGAATATAACGAAAAAGCGTAAAAGATAAAATCAAAAAATTTCGGTATTCTCCAATTTTTTTTTTCTTTAAATTTGTAATTCTTCACTGAAGTAGGAAACAGGATTTATAAAAA
The DNA here is from genome assembly GCA_018906895.1 of Odontocolon sp. PSUC_FEM 10030002. Lineage (NCBI taxonomy): Eukaryota > Metazoa > Arthropoda > Insecta > Hymenoptera > Ichneumonidae > Odontocolon > Odontocolon sp. PSUC_FEM 10030002. Next base: position 5,713 of record JABMBT010007480.1, read on the forward strand.
CACTTTCAATTTAATCACGCTCTTCCTCTGTACGCCCTTCGACTCGGAATCATGACTGCGTAACGCGCGTCGCTTCTTTTTCTCGTACGAAATTGAAATCCCGACAGCACGTGGAGAATTAAACGACTCCCACGAGGGATAAGCGGAGCGCTGAGAGAGTACAAGAGAAAGAGACAAAAAAGAGAGGAAAGGACCGAAAGACCCTTCGCGATAGTAGAACGCGAGCGTGACACGCGTACATTCGAAATGGATGAGTTTCGGTTTTCAGGATCTGCGCTTTGGTACACTACAGCAGAAAGAGCGTAAAACCCACCCATCTTTCGCGGTTCCTGAAAGTGGAGACCTGGCTCGACACTCACGAGGCTTATCTGGCTTGTGTTACTTCGAATTCCTTCTTTTCTTTTCCTTTGTAGTCTCTCTTCCGTTATTAGATCGGACACAATTCAATCCTACTTGCTTAATTTGTTACGGTAATTCATTCTTTTTTATTTTATATTTTTTCCTCGAAATCCGGATAAAAATGATTTATTTTACGTGATTGTCGTACAAATCGATATCATTGGTTTAATATTTTGTAAAAATAGTTGGATGTAAGCGAACGAATTGTTCCCGAGGGCTCGGTAGTTCCTACAAACCAGACAGTACAGAAACATACGTCTTCCGGGTCGTAAAGTACTGTTTTTTTTGTTTGTTCAGTACCTGGACTACCGCCGCTTGAAAACTGCCCGATTTTCCGGACAGATGCGATATTTTTGGTAGCCGGCACGAGAGTCGAGTACAATGATAAATTCGACGAGTGCACCTTTAACGACTATCATCGATAAAGCTGTAAAAGGATTCGTGCGCCCTCGCGCTCAACTCCGCTACCCATTTCGCTTTCACGTACGACCGCGAAATGACTACAGCTCGTTATTCTTCCGACTCTTCGCTCTGATTCACTCTGCAGCGATGAACTTTTCATCAGTTATTTAATTTTATTTAATTTCGACTCATTTTCATATTCAATGGGTTTGATTAGAAAAAAACGATTTGTATCGAGAGAAACTGTCAATGAAATTTGTACGAGCTTCGTTTCTGAAGATTTCACTCGCGACAAGGTCTTGTCATTACCGGCTTTTACTTTACCCTGGAATCGACAAATTTTCAAAGAGGGACGGTGCTAAGTGTCCGTAGTGGATGCGGCTCTGGGGGAGACCACCGGGAAAACCGGCGTGAGCGATGTGTAAGGGACGAAGTAGAAAGGGAGAAGCAACAGAGCAGCGGTACTCGGCGCGCACCCCCTTGGTGATTCAATTCGATACAATCGGAGAGTAGATTTCCACGCTTCCGAAATATATTGCTCCTGTACGAAAGCGCGACTCTTAGTCGCCCACCGACCTCCCCAACACATTCGCCATATCCAGAAAATCGTCCCGAAGTTCGCCGTTGTTCAGCATCCCTCCTGCTTCATTAATATCACTGGCTGTACATTTTCCCGTTTCGTCGTTCGTTTGTTATTTTATTGTTTATCCATACGCTAAGTGATATTAATGTCTTTTCCACAGTACGTGCGACATCAACACTGGTGTGTAAGATATTCCGATTTTAAAGAAAAGCTTTGCGAAGAAAATTACATTTTTTTCTTTGCGAAGCCCACTTTTGAGATTGAGTTTGACGCAGGATCTACTAATGTTTCTTGCGAAAATTCAAGCACTCGGAGAGTAGCTGCTATACGGAACAGCTCTTTCCGTTCGTGCTCGAAAAGAAATCCGATTTCCTTGATGCCCTTTCGATCTTGCTCCAGCATCCAGCAAGCCATCCGTCCAGGACCCTTCGTAGACTTTCACCTCGGCTCTCTCTCCTCCTTATATTCGCTATTCACAAATTTTCACTCATTTTTACGGACTCGATGTATAGTTGTATCTTTAAAAAAGAGGTCCCATATAGGCACTAAAATTCCACCTCTCTCATCCACTTTCGGAATGCATTTACTAGATTACCAAGAAAAAAAACAAAATTTATTGATGAAATTCCTTGTTGCCTTGTCAACTGGCTGCTTTTCTGCCTCAACTAAATTGATTTGCTCTAGTTCTTTGTCCATTGGAAATTGAAAAGCGTACAAGTAGAGTGTATGGTAGTGGATCTACTACTACTGTTTCCGGATATATCTATATATAGATGTATACGTATGGAAGGTCCAGTCTGATTCGGTGTATTCGATTGGATAGCCACGCGCCTTGCACGCACGCACGCACGCTGAAAAGCATTTCACGTAATAAGAAATTGCTCCCTCAATCTCGTGAGCGTACGTTCCTGGACCTTTCGCCGGTCCTTTGCTGACCGGGGATCGTCTCGTTCTGCCTAAAGGGCAAATTTGGATAAAAGTTTCGCGGACCATCGGTGCGAGAGTGACCCCGTCGGGGATGACCCTTCGAAAATCGTATGAAACTTGGCTGTATATGTAGGACCGAAAGGCCTGGACGTAAAATCGAACCCTTGGCCACGGCTGTTGCCTCGCCAGAAGAGACACCTCATTCTCTTGCTCCATTTCAACGCAATCAGCTGAGTGGATTGTTCGAAATTTCCTTCACCCTGAACCCGAAGATGCGAGAACCACGAGTTCTCGAGCTTCCAGGGTTAGTCGCGATGGGGTCTTCCTGGTTCGCGTTAAAGTGTTTCGGTACTCTGTAAATACTTCGTTCTCTCACAGGTCTTGTGCGAAACTGTAACGATTTCTAGTGCCCCAGCTGCCTCATCTTTCCCAGCGTATTTTTTTCCAATTTTGTTCCGAATAAAATTATTCTTTCCCAAGGGTGATTTTTGTTTCAGAATTATGACATTATGGCTGTGTAGTTTACAAGACCGTGTGTATTATTAATTGTAAACAATCCACCCTCGGATGAGTCTGAATTAAGAAATTGAATTTAAAAAAAAATTGTATTGTGTTATCGCAAGCAAGATAGCCAGATCCAATCGTGCTGTATATATCTAGATATCGACGTCTCGCACGTACGGGAGACTCCCTTATGACTTGGGCTCTCGATTGGATGTCGGTAATACGAAGCGAATAATTGGCCGAATGGCGAGAGAAAAGCGAGAGAGCGAGTGAGATGAAACGGTGGCGGTGTGTTTCAGAGGTTTACGGCCGAAGCCACGACCTCAATTTCACTCTGGCAATCTTCAGCTTCGAGAAGAGAGCCGTGACCAGCAGCAACACGACGTCGGGGCGAGTATAGAAAGAAGGCCTCGGCCACGGACACGTTCCCGATCTGGAAACACACTGTATCTTTGGTTCTAGTTAAACTGACAAAAATAGTAGAATTAAAATAAAAATACAAGAAACAAAAATTTGTTTTCACTTCGTTATTTCGATGTACCGAAAAAAAAAATGGAAATACAAAACTCCGTTTCAAGCACTTTTACTAAAAGTGCTTGAAACAAAATCTCGTCGAATTTTATGGATATACACAATTTTGTGCAACAATAAAAAAAAAGAGTCGAATGTATAAAAACGGTGATATTCGCGAAACGATTAGGGAGTCCGATATTTACACTACGCGGAGAAGCTCTAGAATATATATAATGTATAAGGTATAGATGCGAGTTCGTTTTTCTGGCTTCTACTGTGTACGAAACGTATAGGTATATAACATTTCGTCGTTGAGCTTACCTGGTGTGTGTACCGTGTGACGATATACACTGGTCAAACAGTAATACTGTGGTACATTGGGATCTTTCTGTACGTATATGTACTGTATACACGTGCGGCTTATATTTACCCCGGGAATTAAAAATCCCTACGCGGTGGGATGAGCTTGAAAGGCTCCAGCGGGACGTGAACCCAAAGAACATCATCCCCTGCGCCTCTCCGCTATTTTTCGTCGTGTCTGTGTATTTTTATATGTTTGTACAGCGAATCGATATAAATACAACGTAGAAAAACATGTATTTTGTTATTTTTTTATTCATGTTTTTTTCATGGATTCCATCTAAGCCGCGGAGAATACTGGAGAATCCTGGATAAATAAAAAATAGCTAAAATTCGAAAAGTTCTAGATTAGTTGGCATCCTTCTGGTTATAACTCACTAAAGTGTTCCAGCGGATCTGGACGAGCGCTGGAGAATGAAAAGTGATAATTGCTTGCACTTCGAGCACTCGTACGGATCCAAAGCGGCTCTTCGGAACAGCTGCTTTCAATTCCCCAGTAAGTTTGATCCTTCATCGCGCACGTGCAGTCTCTGCTGCTCCTTCTGGAGTCTGCATCTAAGCTTTGCACGCCGTTGTTTTTAATTGCCCTCTTCCACGCGTCTTATATTACTTTTCATCAAAATCACCCAATTCATCAAAATTAATCTTCAACTTTCTTTCGAACTACCAAAATATTTTTTATTTCCATACGAAACTAAATACCTACCACCATACAGAAGCAGTGTATGCAAATCATACGTTCGAGACGATACACATTAATTCTACATAACTATTTAACGAATTCCAGTTCCTCGTGGTAAAATCTATCCATTACACCATTTGGAGCTGTCAGGAGTCTCCGAGGTTAACCCGACACAGTTAACTCTTGGATACATACGAGTGAGGAGATTGCAGAGAGCGACAAGCACGAGAAAGGTAAATGGGTGTACATAGAGAAGCAGGAGCGCGTGTCCATGGCAGATATCCGTATATACAGCGGTACCACTACACTCGGTAATTACACGGGATCGCGTGTATTATAAATTTGGGAATTCACCGGGAGTACATATACCATTACATATTGCAGTAGCAGTGGTAGTGGTCGGGGTATAGCGAACGAAGCGAAACAGGAGAAACGAGGAGGAAGGGGTGAACAACCGGAGTGCACCGAGTGGTTCCGGTGGTATAGGAGTTAACGGCTGGCAGTTAAATTCATTATGGTGACACTGGTATGGCGTGGTCGATTCTACGTGGAATATCAATGAATTCGATACCCAACCTTCGTGCCAGTACAACCGCTGTGCATCCCATACATCTATATCGAATGGATTCTCGTGCGGTATTGCCTGGAGTACGAATTCTACAGAAAATTAAGTACAGATTAAATAATGCAAAAATATACTTTTTGATGGATATATCCTGAAAAGTACATCAAAAATATTTTCTGATATATTTATCGTATATACTTTTCTTCGTGTGGGATGTAAATACGTAGAATATAAAATCCAGCGAAACAGAGGGATATATGTATAATGGTCCTTGAGAATTTGGAACGTGGATGAGGCTACAGTGGATTCGAATAGGAGCGGTGGAACGACCGAGGTATAAATCGAGAGATGCCTGATAAAATGGTCGAAAAAATACGAGTTGTACCCAGAATAAATAACTGTCGCACGGAAGGGAGATAGAAAAAGACGTGCACGAGAACCGATGGCGAGCCGAGGACCAGGGAAAAGAGGAAGGAATCGAGGGTGTGTAGGTCCCCGGTCAAACGTATGAATTACTGCTCAAAGGGCGCGGAGAGCTCGCCGCGAACCACCAACAGCGACGATATATCCCTTCGTAGTTGGCCACCTACGGTGCTCGATGCAGAAAACCACCCCGTGCGTGTGTCGAATTTAGGGCATTCGAGAGAAAATTCACTCCTCCGACAATTTCGCTGACAAGATCAGCCACGGACTTTTCTGAGAAAATCTACTTTCATCCTCTCTCGCCCACCCCGTAGAAAACTTTTTTAAAAAATGGACACAACCCTGCAAACTGTTCATCATGCTATAACTATCTATTTTCAACGCTCTACGGTTCCCTATACTTTTGGGAAATGTTTGAAAATATACGTCGACCTCTCAAAGTGTTAAGGTTTTTATATTCTTGTTGCAGTTCCTGGTGTCGCATCGAATTTTAATTGTGATCGAGTTTATCCTTTGCAGTGGAAACAACGAAGTATCTTATATTTATACATAGCGAATCCACAGGGTGTCATGGGAGTCCAATTATATCGATGCGGTAGATAATCTTCGGGAGGTCACCTCCTTTTCGATCCCTTGTCGCAGTGGTATGCGATGTTCTTTCGCCCTCACCTCCTCGTCGTGCCCCATGTGTGATCGTCCGGAAACGCTGACGTGGTTGGTCAGAAGACGACCCCGACTGAAATTCGGGAACGCGTATAGGGGTTTACGCGTTCACGTGCTATATATACCCCTCGAGATGGGGATGAGGATCGGTGAGTCCGGTATCTGTCTTATTGCCAAAGGTTCGCAATTTCGGGAGACCTGCCCCTCGCCGCACATCCCTCGACGCGATCTACTTGAATTCATTCACTTTCAAGCGAGGTTTGGGTCTCGAATACCGAAAAGCAATAACGATGAACGTTTAGCGAGAATAGAAGGAACTACAAATATCGAATCGACACTCCGCCGAAACGAACCAAGTAAACGATTTCTAAACAGAGTATATCAGTCTACGAGAAACTCTCAGCCCCGTTACATAATTTTCGAAGGACTAAATAAAATATAAAAAAAACAAGCAAGGAAAAGTATCAGAGTAAATGGCGTGAAATGTCGCACTGTTCCATTGTGTAAAACACTTTATTTCAATTGCGGGATCGTTAGTGCGCTTGGCGTCGATGGTATACACACGCGGAGGCAAATACCGCGAGACCTTTGGCGATAGCAAAATATAGTTTCACAGATTCGAACGAGCTCTCGCGATAACGTATTGGTAAATGTCGATCCCATCTCGTACGATTAGGCTCTTATAAACGTACACGTGTTTGCGTAGACGCCTAATGTATACGTATCTATAGTTATTATTATTGTTCTTGGGCACGAATAGATGTAAGAAAGTGCGAAATGTCGTGAGACCGAAGTGGAAAATTCGCCGAAATATTTGCCTCGTAGTAACAAAATATCAAAGACATCCGAGGAGTACTCGAGAGCACTCAAAAATTCGAGTACAGTGATAATCCACACGAAAACCCGTACGAAAAAGATTCTATTTTTAAAGCCTGGAAACGGTAGCCGGCCGACTGACAAAGTCCGAAGAATTAGTATCTTGTATCTGGCGAAGGGCGCTACAAATCATTTGGGGAGGCTGTCAAGCTCGTATATACAGACATATACTATACTGTAGGCATATATCTCGAGTAAGTGAGAATATCTCTCGCTCTTTTGTTCCTTCTGTCTCTTTTTCATTCCCACGAACGTGAATGCGCATCCAACACAGACAAACACCGAGCAACAGCAAAAGGATCAAAGGATGCCGACGACTGCAACGCGCAGGCGCTGCGGCTAATGATATGCGATCTGGCGGTTCTTACTAACGCTGCTGATGTTGCTTCTGCTCGTGGAAATCTCAACTGGATACACCGTCTTCCTACTGACTGTGATCTCTATGCGTGTACGAAATTTCACCGTTACCTACTTCGCATCATTCTCGTGCAATGAAAATTAAAAAAAAGACCGAAAATAACCATCTTAAATGTTAATACGAATTTAAATCATAATTAGTAATAATTATAAATATAAGATACTTACTGTATCTATCTTTACTTTCAGAGGATTACGTAAACGTTGACGCGAAATGAACTTTCTTTTTCCGCATGTGCATTACGCAACTGCAATTTATAACGTAATGCAGCTGTGTCACGTACAACACGTACCTGTACTATCGTAATTTGTATATATCTATGATACAATATAGTCATCGTATAATGTACATAATGTGTATTGATACATTTTTTCGAAATAATGATCTCTGTGGAGAGATAGACGTTCACAAACGTTGCTGGGGTAAAATTCATTTTCTCGTCGGAGTGAAAAGCACATTGAGTTTCGTACCGAGAGATATCTCGACTAATATCGTTACGGTGGCACTGGCAACGGCAGCACAAGAGGCGAGAGATCGCATCGACGTGCGCAACCCAAGAACGTTACCAGAAGCAGCAATAGCATAACGTGTAGTGGTATAACTTGGCTCCCAAGTTAATTTAAGTTGTACGGAGAACGGAGTTTCCGTACGACGGTGGTGCTGACTACTGGCATTCACCACTCTCTCTCACTCTCCGTCTCCGTCATTTCTCCTCTCTGATGCTTTTACTCTGGGAAACTCGCGACCCCTGAGATCGCGTTGCTACCGTCCTATTCCAGTGAGACGACACGATGTAGCTCAGAAACCAACAACGAACCCCACTAGCACCGAATTCATGGTCACAAAGGCTACCATTTCGGTCGCTTAGGTTCGCGCGAATTACCGCCTCCAGCAGGAGCCTCAATGTCTGCGTTCCGACAGCACATCAAAGGTATTGCTTGGTACTGGTGAATGAGGAAGGTATAGGAAGCCAGGCGTCTGTAACGATATCGCAAGGGACCGAAGGGCGGTGGTGACTCGTTGCTGCTGTACCACATTCAACATCACCAACACCAGAAACAGGAGAAACCTTCTTGATGCCCTTCCTACGAACGCGTCGCTGTCTTAGCATATTTGCGAGCTTCAACGCGATTCCTGCTTCTCGTTTCCTTTCCCTTTGAATGTCCATGTTGCCTTCTCAATTCTAGTGCTTTGAACAAATGTTGTCGGCAATGGCGGTGCTCGAGTCAATTCCTCGCAAAACCGTTACGCGGTTGTCTATTTACATCGGGCGCAACGAACGATGAGGTACCTACATGTTTGAAACGCGTGCGAAGAATCCAAGAGAAAATGGAACGTTTAAACCGATGGTTGTAGTCATACTTTTCCTAAAGGTTCTGTGCGAGACACTCGCCAGTTTTCTGCTTTTTATAGAATGTACCGCAGAATGAATACAGTAAAACTGTTCTCTCAGTCACAGATTCTGTGGTAAAGCGTGTGTACTGCAGACGATGTAGTAAAACGTTCGACTTTTCCGTGCGAACTCGATTTGCTCAGGAGTGGAATGTATTCCGCGGTGACATGTAGAGTGTGCGATGATGCCTTGGATAAGGACAAGAGCGCGCATCAGAGCGAGGCGTTGGGGTGGCAAAAGAAAGATGAAAAAGAATTTTCAGGCTGCCGGTGAGCGGAGTCGTTTCCTGGGCAAAAAGCAGAAACCCCCAAGTCCGTTTAATCATTCATCGCATTGCGCGCGGCTTCCAACCACCCGCGAACCCGAGATGGAAGGGTGAGAAAGCGTTGATGGTGTGGCTGGTTCTGGCGGCACATTTCCAAACTTTTAATCGAGCGTCTAGAGTCTCGCTCGGTACCGCCGAGAGATACGACGAATGTTAAATAGAATTGGTGCTTCTGAAGATGAATGAGAGAGAGGACGGGCGCTGTGATCGATAATTTTGATACAAACAGCATTAAACATATCCTACCTTTAAAAGCTGCTTGAGATGATTGAGAGATGCTGAATCAAACTCATTTTTGTCACTTTAACTGTGTGTTAAATTTACTAGGCACTAGGAAAGAGGAGTAGGAAGAGTAGGAAGCAGAGGAAAGTAAGAAGAGATTTTCACAGCGTCTTTTCAAAGCTCCCAGAACCAGCTCGTTTCAAGTTCGAACGAGTGGATACATATAATCGCTCAACGACCTTGCTCCTTCGTAAATTTCGCCCGAACTGACAAGTTCGCGGGACGAACCGGTGGCCGCATGTGTGCGGCAATCCTGAGGCTCGAAGCTCTTCGCGAGAGCATGGACCCTCTCCCTTCGGTGATCCTGAACGACTTTCTACAGTCACCGCTAGGCTTACCACAGGATTTCCTGACAGTGAATATAGTAAATCGGTGGGTTTCATCGAAAACCACTCGGAAATGTGCACTCTGCTCGGTTCTCTCACGTACGTCCCACGGTAATTTCAGTTTGATCGATTGCCGTGTAGTTATAGTACAGTATAGTTGCAAGAGGCACAGGCACCCTTTAATTGTCCGGCAATTAACGTTTCGCTCGTAAAACCACGCTCGCTCGTTCGAGCATTGAGTCGATGCTCTTCGTGCTGCTGTTGTGTTCCTTGTCCAGAGCCAATTCGAAGCGCGTTTCGAAAAACAGAGAAAGAAACAGACCAGCTAGAAGACACACAGAGATACAATTCATTTACACGGTATTGCCAGAAGTTTGTTCGCGAGATTCACTGATCCTTTCTGACATCCTTGCGACTGCCTCGTGTCGCTTGTGTTATAAACCCTCGTTTACCTTCGAGGGATCTACGAGGATCCTAAATCAGGCCACAAACTCCTCGACTCTTCTGGCGTCACATTACACCAACGCACGCATTGCGTAAACTATAAGCCTATCTCGTATCTCCAGCTTGGTCTCGTATCCCTCGAGAAACTCCATTTCGCACGATCGAATATTAATCAGCCCGTAAAACAGGCATTAATGAACTTTTCATGGATCATAAAGACAAGAACGAGAGATGCACCCTAACACAGTTTATAGTTTACAGCTATCTCGAACGATGAGCTCTTCTTATCCGTCGAGTTACGCACATTTCTTTAATATTCCCTCGTGTAATCGCAATGTGCGTTAAGTATACAAAATGTCCATATAAAAATGTATGAATTATAATTGTCAATTCGGTGAGTCGGTCGCGAGTTCATAACACAATACGAAAACATGTTTCCTAGCTATAGCGACGGGGCTGCAAAGGAAAATGCAGGGATATATACATATACAAAGTTAAAAGCAACGGAGGATGAAAAGAGGGTGAAGGAGAAGTGGAGGTACTTGATACCTTTCTTACCCTGAAATAACCCTCAGAGGCTTTATAGCTACCCCGGAAGTGCTTATTTTTCTTTTTTATATACACAACATTATTCCGAGTAACCCTTTCCTCCGTTAGGGGAGTAGGCCGCTATTCTGGATCATCCCTCTTGATGTCGTTGTTGCCTCTGTGGCTGTGTAGATTTTTTAACCACTGGAGGAGGGTCATTGACCGGTCAACGAGTCGCCCGCTGCTGTGCCTCTTCCGTTATATTTCCCCTCGCTCGCAATCAACGCTCTACAGAAGCTCTTTACATTTCTTTCTTCAACTTCTCGTGATACCTACAAATATCAACGAGTACACCTACATACATACCGAAGTCCGATGGAAGCATACAATGCTGTAACACTATGTTGCTGCAATATATACGTTACTTTCTGTTGCAGGTGGCGATAAAGATAATCGATATCTGGAACATGCAACAATTCTACGTGATCATGATTAAGAATCTTACGTGCGAAGAATAACTACTTGCCAAATTGCAGCGTACAGTCTGCTTTTACAAAATCATTCGGGTCAAGAGTCTAGTATTTCTCTATAGCATATAAATTAAATTCGCAACTTGAGACTCGTTTTACCGGGGAATGTCGAGATACATAAAGAAGACCGATGATAGAGAAATCACGGTACTGGACCCCCTCGAGAAAATGCGGAAGGTCTTTAACGATCACAAGAAACCGTCAGACTCACAACCCGCGGGAGAACTTTGTAAGTTTAACGAGGTCCTTGATGAAGAAGAGTTAATCAACTTAATAAAACCTGTTTGGAAAACGCGAGCGCAGAACGTAGTTCTTAGGCACGGGCGAAAGAACACCAATCGGAAAGGGGCTCTTAGCTGAGCCTCATTGTCAGACACTTCGTCATGCTTCATTCGAAAGCTCTTCTTCACTCTGTTATATATGTATTCGAGCGAGTGCCTCGTTTCGGGACACCCCTTCTCATTTTCAACCCCAGCACCTTCGACCCATTTCGAAATAAGGCTTCGCGTGTTCCGAAGCTGGCCTCTCGCTCTATGACAAATCGCACGAGAACAACCGAAATGTTCCCATAGCCCTGAGGCCAGTTAAGTCGAAGTGAGTAAAGAAACCCGTCAGCCTGCTGCTGGTGTACGTAGAAGGAACCAATGAAAGAGCATATAGCGGCAAACTCGTCGAGGATGATCCATCTTTCCACCGAATTTAATTAAATATGCCATTTAGTAAAATTTATAAATCCCCCCTATGGGTGAGACAGAGGGAAAGATCGACCCCTGGAGCGAAAACACTTTTGGTCCTTCCCTCTTTGCATCCTGTTAGGTGTACTCGCCGTTTATTCTCGCGCACACAAAGAGATCAATCTCTTTCCCTCTTTTTCACTGCTCCCCTCTGTTTTGGCTATTTCCATTCGCTCATCGAGTATCCCCTTCTCGTATTCGGTACAGGTAGATGCTGCATTTACCGCAGAGGCTTTGTGTAAGACAGAACGTGCTGTGTGTCGCTTTGTAGCAACCAGTAGCATAGAAATCACACGCTCATCCGTTATCACATCAATATACTCGATGCGACGTTAAACGCTTATAATTGACGTTGATTAATGAATCGCATTGCATCGACGCTTGATAGATAATGCATTATGTATTCATAAACTAACGGATATACGCCATGTAAATTTTTCTCATTTAGATCCGAAGTTCCACCTTTCAATGTACACTTAATAAACGTTGGTGAGATCCTCGAAGAGCAGCAATATTAGGGAATGATGTAATTATAAATGTAATAAGGGATTACACTCTGAGGGGTTGAAAGCAAACTTCATTTTTTCTTAGTCAACGTCAGTTGTGGCTGAACACTTTTAACGACGCGAGTCTCATTTGTTTCAAGCCACACGCGTATCACCATTGTTGCCGACTTCTATTGAAGTTGGGAGACGGTTATAAATCCTTGAGCAATTGAAATTAACAAAAATGCATCGTGCAAGTATAATGTGTTGAACTCTATTTCACAAGCGAATGCAGAAAATTCTGGAGTTTGGTATGCTCAAAAAGTCGTATGTGCCATAGTATTCTTTAACCACTTAGACTTTCGTACCCAAAATCCCAAACGTTCCAAAAAGCAGAGAGTCAACGACGAAAGAATACTGTGCATTCTTGGTATATTTATAATTCCTTTGGAAATATTTTATTTTTGGAATAATAACGATGACTATCCATGTACCATCTTGTAATCAATATACATAATTAACAGCGAATCACTCCGCAAATGGAATTGAATTTAATTAACGGTTCGTATTTGAATTTCCAGAGATAACGAAAGATCTTTTGATAACCATCAACGCGGAAAGATGGAAAAGTAATCGGGAGCACCAGAGGGTATATAAGAAGAAAGGGTATTCGAGTACAGAGCGAAGTGTTGAAAACATCGTGGCGTGTTCACGAAGCGTTTCGCAGGTTCGCCACGCAGCGCGTTCTCAAATGTTGGTGCAAAAGTCTCAGACATTGTTTCCTGGGCGCAAAAGCGTGAGTTTCACGATCCTTGGAGCTACGAGAGCCAAGTTGCGAAACGCGGGCGAGCAGCGTGTGGTTGAACGAGTTGTTGAACATGTTGGCTTCCAGAAGGCCATGTACACGTTGTACACCGTTCGACTCGACCTCACAAGCTCCTGCTGTTGCTGCTGCGTCGTCGAGCTCTGGAAATTACCTCCGTAATTAAAAGAATATTCAACCCTCGTTGTTGTGGGCGCAAAGGGTGCCAGCACTGCCAGCCAAAGCAGTAAGTATATCTACTATACATAGCACTGGCATCAACCCCAACGTTCTCTCGGCTACTGCGTCACACGTTTAACTCTGTGTAGCAAGCACCAGCCAGTAGCAACATCAACCCGATGTATAGAATACCGAGGCTACATCTGCTGCCGGTAAAGTCGAGGGTTCGAGAGGGTGAAAGGATGAGAGAAGAGCCACGAAACGAGAGAGAAATATCCACAAGGGGTGGTTGAAGGAGGAACCGAAAGCGAAAGTGGATGAGAGAGAAATCGGGGAAGAATACGAGGGTGATTCTGTGGATGTGGTGCTAAAGCAGAGCGAAGAGCTTCAACGGTTCGAGTTAACGTGGGAGACGAAACCTGCTGCTGCTGCTTTAAATGTAAAAAATAAATAAATAAAAGTAGTTATGACATTTAATCGCGAAGTTTTTGACCGAATAATCAATGTATTTGTATTTCGTATATGCACAAAGTTTTGTACCTACCGTAGTGACTAGAGTCCACACTCGAATAATAAAGCTCGGTAAAAAACAAATACGCTGATAACGCAAACAAAAAACCCAGACGCTTTTGCTCGTGATACTGGTAGATCTGGCTTACTCAACAGGATTGGCGAACGTTGACCTGCAACCAACGTTTACCGACCTCTCCTACTTTTTTAACATCCGAACTTCCTACCGATATTTTATATGTTTGCTCACAGTTAGTGTGAAATTGGACGTGTGGTAAATCCATAGCGAGCTCCGAAAACAGAGGAAGCACAGTCTTCTGCAGCGTCATTGAAGCGAGAGAGTGGTGCATCGATGCGTTATCGATATTTTCATGAAAACTGTATTCATAGGGACAGCTCTGTATGGGGCATTTGTCATTTATCTACTTTATCTATCAACCTCAACCCGTTTGTATAAAGTAATCTGTCTTCGGGTCAACCTAACAACACCGCCCACAGTCTGTCCTGAAAATTGACCCTATTCCAGCTCCCCCGGGGATTCTATATGAAAATTGTATTCGTACCCTGCGGATCACTGGGAGGAATTCCATTTGCATTTTTTTCACTCGACTTGACTATAATACTGTTCACAAAAAAGAGAGGAGGTGACGGGTTGCTCGCAAGGTGAATGAGACACCCTACTGGCATATGCCATATGGTTAGAAGATTGCACTTCCGTCTTCACGTGTTCTATCAAAATATGCCCCGGAGAACTTCATCGCCTGTTTCGAAAGTAAAATTTTTAAACTCAGATCGATCACGAATCAATTCCAAATTTGGCAAACGAAGCTCTTCAGAGGTAAATCGTAAGGTGACAGTACCAGCACAATAATGAATACAGAGAGCCACCTTTGACTTTGTTGGCTAATTTCTCTAACTTGTTACGATACAACGTACTTGAAACTTATTGATACTGTGACACTTTGAAAAATCTCTGATATATGGAAATTTTCCCAACGAATAGACAGGTAGGTACACACGAGAGCGAGAGGCGGGTGATTGAGCGAACGGGACTGCGAGAAAAGTGTAATTTGATATTCCAGGGGGAAATATAATAGAGAGAGAAAGCTGATGCGACGGGATCTCCGTAATTGTAGGGGGGTCAGTTTTCCCCCGAAAATTAATTGGAGCGTCGCTGATGACGACAACGAGTCTCGTGTGTTTTTGACGAACAAAGCTAAACCTACCAATTATTCGCTCTCCATTCCCGGTAAAGGGATTTTTGGCCCCAACTGAATTACGGATTTAACAAGATAATATACCGGACGAGCTGGATTTCCACTCGATGCACGCAGTCATAAAATTAGTTCCTAATAGAATGAATTCTTTCTGTGGAAGATATAAAATAATCCATGTGTGTTCTTTTTCCAAGTCCATAAACAGGGGGACGAAACTTATTCTAAAACACTCGTGAATGACTGATGCATGAAAGTGGCTCGAGAAATTTAATTCAAACAAGATTCAAAGGAGATAAAGGGAATTGTGTGTCGATGGGCACGGATGTATCCTCGCAGCTGTACACTCGATTAGGCTAAATTTTATTCCTTAGTGCGTGCTATTACGAAATAATTCGTCGATCAAGCGGATGCACGATGTATAAGCGACTAAGGAACCTCGGAACTCGGCATAATCAGATCTTATCTACCCTAATTGGCCTCGGTTTATTCGTCGCACCTGCTTGCACGAGCCCATTGGAACATCGTCGAAAAAGGTGCCAGAATAATTTATAGTTCACACTACCGTTCTTTGAGTCGTTGATTCCTCTAAATAATTCCCCTAGCACGACTTCATTAAACGCGCATTCGAAATGGGAAATCTAATTGAACCTGTTTGTTCGATAAAATCTTGTTCGTTGCTTCAGTCCTGATTTCACGATAATCAAAGTGACAAAATCGTAAGAGAATCTCGAGAGGATCGATGCTTTCCAGAGCGAAATAATAATTTCATCAAAGATCAAAGACCAATTACAGAAACACCGACACACATTCCCTACGCTGTTCATGATTTTTTTTATTTTTCGTTGAGTCTTGTCGATCGAACCTCCGTTAACGAAAAAAAAAACCAATAAACAATAAAAGGATCCCCCGGTATAGTGCATCGAATTCTTGTCGGTAAAGACGGTTATGCGAGACTATCTCGCATTGGCAATGTGACGAGGGGTGAATCGTATCGATACGCAAAATCGTATAATACAGATTCGGATATTATCCATATAGGAATATATCTGCAGAATGGAAGCATCTTTCACACGCTCGTTATATCCCGTTTTCACGTCATAATCTCGACGTAGAAGAAGCGATACGATGCCAGGGGATGAGACGAGACTCGTATTAGGCTTTCTCGCAGCATTCACCGAGTCGAACCCTGGGTATTTCGCAGCATCTGCGACTGCATACGCGTTCCCGTGCCGCAGTCGTAAAGTATATTATTCCCTCTCGGCACGCCCTCGTTCGACGCTTTTCCTCAGTTGGTTCTGCTGCTCTCCGTTCGTGCTTTTCCCGTTGACGGCATAAAACGCCTCGCGAATCATCCAATATCCGAGATTTTAGGCGACGTCGCTGTATAACATTCTCTCCGATCATCAATGCTGGCACTCTGCTTTCACATCGAAATTGTTTATTTTATACGATCTTCGCCAAACTCACCCAGCTGCCAACAAAACGCGTTTCATTATTCTTTCTTTTTTACGTCGCAATAAAATGCTACCAGTATAGTTTTTCGTTTGCCCTTCCATCGCTTTTCTCTTTCGATATAATTTGAGCAAAAAACGAGAAGCAGAACTCCAGAGTGGAGAAAAATCGAAAAACCTGAATTTTTGGTCGATTCTTAGTTTTTTAAACAGCGTACGTAAGAAGCTCTCTCATTGATTCTCTCATTCTCAAAAAAAAAAGTTGAACCTCGAAACATCATAGACAAACAGATTTCAATAATTAACAGGGAAATATGGAAGCTTGATAATATTTCTCCATCTGCCACTGAGTGTCAGGAATTTAATGTTTGAAAATCCGAGTATGGATTCGAGAACCCGTCGTATTTGTCCTTCGAGAGATAACGATGGGACAGAGCTTTTCTCTCGTATCCCGCCTGTCTCTTCTCCCCGGGCCATTACCGCACGGAAATTACATCGAGATTAATCAGAACTTTCGTAACGAGTAAAGTGTACTTTTGAGTTTCCCTCCCACACTGTTGGAGTAGCTCATCTGTGATTTTACATCGTTATATACGCGAAAAAACTGTCGTTTTGCAAATACTCGAAATGTCGAGGATTTCATTAACTGGGAAAGATTTCGAGAAACAGTTGTCTCACTGTTAAAACACTTGGAGATCCGGGATCTGCCTATTTACTTGGTGCTCGCCCAGATTGATTTATCTCTCGAATCAATTAGAAGTAACTGCAAGTGGAGATTGCTGCTCGGCAATAATCTTAGGGTTGCCGACCGTAGAATACTTGTAACCGGGGGAGAACAGTGGACCGGCAGGGCCAGCAAAGCCGACGGTCCGGCAATTTGAGAAAGGGCGAACGAAAGTGGTATCACTGCTGGGAGGTTGAAAACGTGGATCATAGGATTGTTGGGCCAGGAACGACCCGGTAAAGTCGTAGAAAGGGCCAACCCTCCTTCGCGTCGGAGCTTGGAAGCCTCGGGCTTGCCAGCTATGCCGCACATGTGCATGGTAAAGCTGATCGACTTGTACAGTTTCTGCAACCGAATCCCTAACGGACATTCTAGTAAACCGATCAGCTTCGTCGTTCTGATCATCCGATAAACGCGGAAACGCGAATACGAGGAAAATCCGTTCTTCCAGGCACGCGGTTACGAAGCCATCACTTTGCAGAGCGTTTCTCGGTTTCTCTGTATCACTGTAGCTTCAAAGATTCGACGGCGTTCGATAGGGAGTCTTCTCAGTGTCGTGGAAGCCGCAACGTTAATCGTTTAATTGGAAGCTTCTACGTGCACTCCAGCGAAGAACGACCGAGTCAATCACTTCTGTGGGTGTCCAGAGTCAGACGGGAGTGTCCTGTTTCGTGATAAACGAGGATTCTCCTAGTTCCGAGTGACATGGGTTTAGGTACTGATACTCAGGATTTCATGGGATGATAGAAATTCGTTTGTAAGACTCTTCTACGAGTATATATCTTCTTTTTCCGTGTGAGAATGTGGAATGTGTAAGATAACGTACAGCAGAGAAAGTCAGGTCCATCGAGAATCGTACGAATCGAATGAGTTTGATCGAGCATCCTGTATAATAGTGGATAGTTCGCCTCTTTATTCCCACGACGATTCGACCCATAACACTGTGCTACTACTATTATTTTTCTCGGCTCGAAAGGGACATGTACAGCGATGGTATAAAAGGTTTGCTGCTTCTAGTCTCGTGATGGAAGAGAAATGGCTAGAGCGGAAGGATTCGGAGGGGTGACGCGACGAGGAGAGAAGATACAGTTTCAGCAGAGATGCGGGAAAAACGCAATTAGAAACGAACGGGTCAGCCTCGACGGTGTTGGACGTCGTGGGGGCGAACCCGCTTGTCCTCCAAAAAGAAATGTCTTGCCTCAAAGGGCCGATAAATGTTACAGTTATCGGCATCTCCGGAGGGTCCAGAAATCAATGAGATTTCTTCTGTGACATCGTTCGGGGATTTCTACTTTTGTTCCGTCCTTCTTTCCTTCGTTCATCCTTTCATGAGCTGGGCGCAGTCAGCATTTGCGAAATTACCGAACCCTCTAATCTCTGTAACCTAGCAGTCGCCCGGTTGCCGAGTTGTAGCCGATTTAATACTATTTCAACCGATGTCAGCCGTTTTATTAATTGGCAAAGACTGCACAGTGACTTATTTCACTTGCCTAATCTCAACTTCAGAACCAGACAGCTTACTTTCCCTTGACACTTCTGCATTTAATGAAAATTTTCCATAGTACGAGAATTACGAATTACAATGAAAAATGTTATCGAAACATCTGCATCCTCGTTGTTTCAACTTTCATTCTCGAGATCGTCGGACACACTTTCCTCCGTGCTTGCAGAATCGACGGATTTACAGGGTGCAGAGTTGATCCTGGTATAAGAGTATTTTTTATGGGGCGATAGCATGAAACTAGGGTGCGAGATGCACCGATCCGGAAAGTATCTCAAAATATAGAAATATATGTATATCTGACATCCCATTTCGCTTGAGCCGCTTCGGAGGGCGAGAGACTGAGCTTCCGCACTCGCGTGAGCCAAGCTCATGTTGGAAACTTATACTATACGTATATATTTGCGTTTGGTCTTTTGCCAATCCAATTTCCCAGAATATCGGATAAGTGTCGTTTGTGCTTTAAATCGCATCGATAACGTTGTTGCTGGAATACCGATATTCTCTCTCCTTCTTCATCTCTCTGCAGTGTTTTTCCAGAATCCTCTAGACAAATTATATACTAGACAAATTGTTCATGATAAACAAGATAATCATAGAGCCATTTCTAGAGAAAAAAAAATTATGCAAATCTTTCTACGTTGAATTTTCCCGGTGTACCAGTGATTTGTGTTCGTTGAGGGTAATCACGCTTGTGAGAAACGAGTCAACGCGGACGACTGTGACGAAAATGAAAGAAGCCATGAAATTGGTAGGCTCTCGGGATTCCGTCTGTCCGTCTATCTTTCGGATTCTTCAGCGTACTACATTAAATGAAACGTCGTTTGTTTCAATGTGAAAGGAAAATGATTCTTCGAGGTACATTTGTGGTCAATGTGCCATGAATTTATGAGGCAGCGGGCCGGGACCTTGATAGAAGCGAAATATCGAAGTGTAGCGGAATCGGAAGGATATAAAGAAATATAAAAAAAAGTCTCGATCCTTTTGTGGAATACAGACAACTGTAATCGGTTGTGCGTAATGCGTCTTATATATGAGAAAAACTGAGGGGATCGAAACACTAGAACGTGCCCACATA
>JABMBT010007591.1:0-16762 GCA_018906895.1 Odontocolon sp. PSUC_FEM 10030002
CAAGGATAAAAATATCAAAGGGATATATTATATTATTATCATGATACTCTTCGAATTCGACTAACCTATAAGCTAAAAGTTTTTCACTACTCCAGTTAAACTTTTCCTGACACGTCTCAAAAAATCGCGACGTGACTTCCTTAGATTGGAAGACACATGACTCAAGTTGTTTATTCGATTTGGACGGGAACAAAATAGATGACAAAGTTGAAGTTTGAAGGTTTTGACGAAGAAAATAGACGACGAGCTTGCCGGTTATAGCCTAACGTCGATTCGATTGGAAACGACCACCGAGCCCTTCAGCGAGCATCTTGAAGGATCTTGGACCTCTTCTATGAACTCCCGAGGAAATTGAGATTGGATCCGGGTAGGGAAACTACTAAAAGACGATACTCTGGATGAAGCTTGCTCTTTGCACCCAACGCACACTGTGCTACCCTCGCACATGTACTTCTTCGGTTTGAACTTCCTTCTAAAGGGAAAAAGAAGAGAAAAAAAGAAGCATGACACGCGCAACACTCTTGGTATCAACAAGATTGAGCAATTCCATGTCCACTCGAGGGTCCGATGGGTATCGATCTTGTTCTTATACCGAGATAGCACATACACGACCGTAAAAGTTCCGCCTCTTCCATGTCCAACATTGCACCCTCTCCGGAAGAAGAAGAAGAAGAAGAGAGGTAACCCTTAGGAAGCTCAGACCGACAATCTCTCCCTTTCTGTCTTATACAGAGAATAAAGAACGATTCTTTGTTCCATGAGAGAAGATGGCAAATGTCTATTCTAACACATGGATAGATACGGCTATCACCCCTAACTTTGTCGTCTCCGAGGATCAGAAAGGGAAAAAACGTCTTTGAATCTCCAGTTTGATCGTTTGAATGCCGTTTATATCTCATATTGGGAAAGTTAAATAGAATGCCTGCTCTTATTATTTTTTGTAACTCTCACATTGCAAGCCCTTTGAGTATCGAATGCAATAAAATATGGCATGAAACCATATTCCGAGTAGAATGGCGAGGCTTGATAGTTCTGCACATTCCAGCCTGGTTCTACTATCGTTGCTGTGCAGAAAATGACATCTTTCACGAGATTGCTGGCAATAAACGCTATTATAACCATCTAATAATAATAAGTACTGTCATCAAGACACATCTAAGAGCTTCTTTGCCAAATGTGCAAGATGTCGCAAAATCTACGTCAACTTTTGGCTCGAGCAGCAAGAAGACGGTCTTTTGTCACTGGGAAGCTTCTTCCAACTTCACTGTCAAACTGTTTAAGAGCTAAATTCCGTCTAGAGGCCCAAAGTCTCGCTTCGCTATCGGCTTAAAGTATAACGAGGCACAGCTACGTAGTCGGAAACTTCGTCTATATGCACATTGCATATATGACCTTTAATTTTCCCATCACCGTATCTTGGCCTTCGATATCTCGACTAGTTTCGTGTTCCACTGGGATTCGCTGCTCATTGAGGGAAAATGCCGTTAACGTTGAAACTTTGGCGAGTGAGAAAGGTAGAGTAAGGAAAAGGGCTTCGAAGCGGAAGGATGGAGTGAGACTTTCACGATTTTCCCCATTCTGTTATACGTAATATCCTGGACTGCTCGCTCACTACGGAACTTCAAAAGTACTTCAGAGCGTTGAGCTCTTGGCTCTGTCTCTAGGGGCGTTCTGCTTCTCGACTAGCTTCACTATTTTTGCTGCTTCTAGCTCTTCTCTTCTCTCAGTCCGTTGGTATAGATACGCCAACCTCTGTTTTTATCGCTTGCATAAAAAGCTAACTTTGCATTGCGGCAACTCATTTATTCTCTCTCTACAACCCTCACGCCCACTTTCACTGCGGATGAGCGTGGCTGGAAGTGCACCTGTAGCATTGATGAAAAGTTTTGTTATTGCGAAACTCCACAGAGTTAATTTAACTTCTTTTTGACGTCAGTTACATATGTTACAAAAGGTCTATTGAATGTTTAATTCATCCCGAATCTCACAGTCTCAAAAGGGCGAAAGTGATCCATGTGAAGAAAGAAGCGACCACTAACATAGTCTGGACAATTTTTCGACGACCATCATTTTTCTGGTGGAGTGAAGGGAAAGGAAATCTAAGCGTCGTTGATATTCAGGATCCAAAGTGTGGGAAAGGTCGTCGGCGTTAATGTCACGACGAGGGTTCGTCGGTTCGACGACGTTATCTGACCGCAACCTGGATGTCTGGGACAGGAAGGGACGACATGTACCGGGGTATAAGGATAGCACAGCATAGAGGCGGTGCTAAGGTGACGGTATGGTGAATGTCCGGGAGACACACTCGACTAACCCGCAAAGGGTTTTTCTGCGTAAAGGGTTATTCTACTGTCGATTGAACGCCAGGAGCAGTTCCTAAGAGTAGAGTTTTTGTCCATTTGGCTAGAGAATAGCGAGACGACCACATCCAATACCCATGTTCAGCTTAAACCGATGACAGTAGCTTGAGGCTCCAACAGGACTGTCAGACCTAGTATACTGTAGCCTAGTTCTTCTATCGTGGATTAAACGCCCGGAGGTGTCTCTGAGGTTTTCCTCGAGTTTTCGTCCAGTCTGCTGAATTAAGGTGAAATGGCTACATCCAATATTTGAGTTGGTCTTAAAAGGATGAGACTAGCCGAAGACTCCTAGCGATCCTTTTTTTGTAGTCTGTCTCTCTAGCCCTAGACTTAGTTTCAAATATCTCTGAAGACGAAAAGAGAGCAGTACATTTTTACAAATATATTCGAATAACCAGTTTCAATGCGGTTTCTCAAAATAGTATGGTGAAGCAAGAATAGGTAAAAGGAAGGGAGGGGCAAGCAAGACTGCACAAGGTTGCCCGGGACTAGCAGTAGAAGCGACCGCAGCGGAGAAGCGAAGAGCAGAGTGGGGAAGGGGGGACTATAGAACGAGAGGGTTGAACGCCGGGACTCTGCATCCTCATCCTCGTCGTCCCTCCCGACACAATCGCAAGTTTTGGCCGAACACTGCGTCGGTGGTTCGAATATCGACCACCAACCTCGAGCACTTCAACCACTACCACCCACCAACCGCGCCCACCCACAGTATCACTCCTTCCCCCTCTTGCGAACCAACCAGCTAGCAGTTTCGCCCTTGCCCTTGACATTCGTGCAACGCTCCTACCGGGCCGCCGTCCAAACTCTCCAACAATCAACTCAACTCAACTCTTCAATAAAGATTTCATTTTTTTGAATTGAATTTCAATCATCTCTATATCTTTAAAAATTCTATTTCGTTGGAAATTTGTTCACGGTCTTTGTACAGAGTACTTAAATGGACGAATAGTTTGCTCGTCTAATTAAAAAAATCAGGAAACAGTTATAACATCCGATGATTAAAATCTCATGATTTATTACTCTGTAACGAAGATTTCTAATTTCCTACCATATAATTGACTTTTTCTGTTCTGAACTGTATTTATCTCCGCACTACTATTTCATTCTGTCTTTCTCATTGGGACTCCAAGTGATCGGTAAGATCATTAAGGTCTCAGTCGGCAGAGTTAACTTCCTAGTTACAGTTACGGAGTAAGATAGGGAAGGTGACGGGAAAGAGGGTGAGAGATTCGCCACCCTCGTAAATATAGCACGCGAAGCCTAATCACCGTGGCCGCAACGAACGCCGATTCATTTTACCCGTCTCTTTCTTACTCTCGTAATGGCCAAAGTTCCTCTTCCAGTTCGCGTCTCTTCGACTAATCGATCTAAGACAGGCGCACTTTCGTTACTCGTAACATTCGCGACGCAAACACATAAATATATAGACGTTCGAACCTAATTGTCGAAGAGTGCGAATCGTTCTTCGTGGATGCGAAAGTCGATAACGAGTTTCCTGTCGTCGTCTATCGTCCAGACGATCGTTCATCATCATTCGCAGTCTGTCTCCTTCACTCTTTTCCCGGCTAGCTTTTCTGAACGCCCCTATCTTACAATATCTCTTCGCTAAATCGAAAGACAAAAAACGGCCCTGCGTGCAGTTCGTTAAAAAAAAACTCGTTCTCGTCGACGGGTTTATCCGGAGCGCGTCTCGCGGATCCTCAATTCCCGCTGACAAGGTCGAGCCCATCGATTTATCGAAGCGTCTCGTCGTCTCGCGGTATACGAGACTAACGCTGTCGATCCACCGTGGGTGTCGTCAGTTATATATTTTTTTACTCTTTTTCTAGTCTGAGCGACGTGCAACTCTCGAACAAACTTTTGTACGAAAAGCTCTGTTTATTTAATGGGTCTGGTCTGAAGTAAACGTGAACGAAGCTTTTAGAGTCTGAAAGGGTGAAAAAGAGACAAAAATGAAGCTATTATGCAGACACAAATAAAGTGTCAAAAATGAATGTCTTTCAAGGACATTGAAAGTCTGTCAAAGTCATAACCAGTTAAAGATTCTTTCAAACGTTTTTTCTTTCCTATCCTTCGTTTCTCTTTTCGTTTTCTTTTATTTTACGAAAATTCTGGTACTCACGAGAATGGACAATAAAAAAGTAGAGAATGAGCGAAATAACACCATATGACTATAGTGTGTATCGTCTCCAGCGAGTTTATCTCGAAAGAAGATCGCTCGTCCCTGCGACAGATGCGTTCTCGTCGTGAGAAGAATGAGGCAACAGCCAGCAGCCTGAGCACCCAACGAATGAACGGACATATGCGATAAAGAGGGTCGTACACGGCCTCCGTAAACGTCAACGAGATCCCGGTTGGCAAGTGAGACCGAATGCGAGAAAGCAAGCTAGAAAGAGTCCGAAATGGTGATCAAAAAAGGCGATGAAGACGATGAGGAGACGAAGAAAAATATAGAGACCAAAGAAAACCGAATTAAAGCAAGTGGTCCTTATCATGGGGTTCTTATAGTCCCATCATTTTCTTTGCCGCACAAAAAAAAACGAAAAGAAGTAATAAAAAAAAAGAAAACAAAAAAGAAATGCACAAAATATAATATACAATTGGAATCGTTGGTCTGAGGACATGTTCTGGCATTTTCTATGTCTTTCATTCAGAGGTGTTATCTTTTGCACCCCTTGAATCATCACCGTCACCGAGAAGAATGGAAGGAGTAAATTCGAAGAGCAAAGTGATCTCAGGAGTTTCTGTTTGAGTCTCTGTCTTGTCAACCCTACAGGAATATACTCACTACTGGTATGAGAGCAAGGAAGCAACCAGTCTCCGTGCTTCGTCGCAGTTTAATAGAACACGCCATTCTCCGTCTAGGGAGACAATAGATTCCAGTGGAAGGAGGATTTCAACAAGAGCACTCGCGCTATCTCGAGTGGCACTGAGATGTGCTGTGTCATACAGGAAAATTTGGCGGGCAGAGGACACTCCTCCTCCGTTTTATCGTACGTTGTTGAGTTGAATGGAAAAGACGTCTCCACACGCCTTCAACCAAATATACAATTTTATATATATGAACAAAGAAACGCTTTACAATTTTTATCAAAACATTGCAGCGATAAGAGATTTAAACAAATGCCCACTAGGAATTCTCACAATTGATTATTCTGGAAGATGGGATGTGGTCATTTTATTTTTTTGTGGGGTGATTTCTGGAACAAAGCAGACAAGATCGAGGACGATCCCCCAGTGGTGGTGAAAATATCGCCAACGAGAGTTATGTAGTTGACGAGACACCATGGGTGAGGGTGATACATCGTTTCCGAGGTTGCGTAGACCACCCGGGGGCGAATTTTCCCATAATCTATGTCATACGTATACTAGATAGAAAAGTACAAGCCGCGTATGGGCGCGAGCGTTTGCGAACAACCTTCCAATAATGGCCTAATAAATCTGCCGTGGTTCGACATAAGACTCTTCAGTTCTGCAGCAAGCTCGCCGATCTTCCTTTCTTCATCGTGGTAAGAGCGCAACAGTATCATCCTCTTCGCAGCAGGAGGATATCTGTACTCACAGTCGAACGAACCATCGTCGGGACAAGGCAAAAGCATCTCTGAGTACTTGGACCGAAGCTGATAAATCGATTCATCGTCCACAACAGAGAAAGAGGAACGAATCACCAACCGTAACGCCTGCTCGTATTCAAACTATCCTTCCTTCTATCGTTCCAGCAAAGCGAGCCCCTATCTCACCAATGACAGGGGAAATGGTGAGTGGTTTCTCTTCTGTAATGTCATTCCACCTACACAGCATCAAACCCTTCGAAGACGTTAGTTTTTGTCGAGAAAGCTCGTCCAGCGATAAACCGTGTCTGATATTTCAAAGAAAAAATAAAAACGTGAGTGTATTTTATTCAAAGTCAAGTACTCCGTTGAGCGAAGCGTTAGAGTCGAATGGCCGAAATTTTTTCTCAGATTTATGCAGAAATATGTTTAACGATGATAGTGATAATAATGATAATGATGATTGTTATTGCGAAAGGGTATTAAAAAAGTGAAACTACCAGTTTCAGTTTAATCGCCAAGCTCATAATAATATTATAATGATGTACGAGAACATTAGCCATCAAACAGAAACTTGGGCTAACTGGGGAAAAGCCATTTCAGCGAGATCGACGAGACGCACGATAAATCCCGGGATCTCAGGCAGTTCGACGACGAAAGACGCGAGCTTTACGATGCCCATAGCGCAACGACGACGACGGCGAAAGTGATTCGATATGGGCATTCCGAGAAAGGTGTAGGACTGGCTATATATACTACTACTGTACTCCACTATACGCGCTCCATTTCCATAACGGGATTTTATTTCCATTTTCCGTGAGCGAGTTGCGCATTGCTCTGCGGTGAACCTCCGCAAAAACTAACCAGAGGCTGGGTGTTGCCCTGATGCTCTCGCTCTATCCTCCTGGACCCCCTGCAACTTGCGGGGGTGAGTCAGGGTGGATAAAGATAGAAAACGAGGGCAAAAAAATTCAGGATTTATGTGTCGCCGTCTAGCGAGGGGGGCGGTGGTAAAGATGCAGAAAGAGATAGCCGGGGAAACCCGAAGAGAAAGATAGAAAGAAATGGAGAAATTCGAGGATACCAAAAGACTCGGAAAGCAGCATCAGAGTCCCCGATCAACGAATCTGTTGAAGCAAGACGCCGCTATCCAATGACCCGATCCGTCCTCTCGATCGAATATATATACCATAAAACCACCACCAAGAAGAGCAGATACTACCTTACTTGAAAAGTCACCGGATTGGAACGAGCTGGAGAGAGAGAGGGTTCGATAGGAGGCATTGGAAATAACTTCTGACGTCTACTGTCGGGTCGGAAAAGCGAAAGAAAATTTTCCCTATTCTATCGCGCTATCAACTATAAAGGATAAAGGTTTCAATGTAAATGGCATATCGCTATCACCCAAATATATGGCCGGTAATAAAACTACAACAAAAATACACATTTCGTTCAGTTTTATCTAATCGTAAATTTTTATGAAAGACCCTAAATCATAAATAAAATAAATGTATTCCAAAGTAAATTCGTTTCTTAATCAGTGATAGTAAGTAGTAACGGAAGTGTTACCAATGGTGAACCCTATATCGTAGGAAATAACCGTGACCTTGTCTCTTGGTAAAATCTACGATAGGGGAGAAGGGAAAAGGGAAGAACGGGATCCAAGCGTCTTGGAGAGTTGTTCTCGAAAGCCAACGCTCCGTCTGGGACAAAGAAAGTCGTGTCTGCCTCGGGTACGAGGGTTGGAAAGGAAGGAACGACCGTCCGCTGCTCGGCACGAGAGGCGGAAGGGTGGAAGTGAAAAGAGGGAGGAAACCCTCGAAGGCGAACACCGGACGGGCTCGACTGGAAGCTAAGGGTGCGACGGGGTTGTTGGCAGCGTCTCGTCGTCGGTGTCTTTGCCCCTCGTACAGAAGCCGCCTCGTGAGCAAAGAACGGAAATACTTATACGACGACAGACCCTTACTGGCGTTACTTTTCTCTTCTTTGACCAACGAATGACCGCTTTTTTGTCACACATGGGCTTCGAGAAACTACCCATTTTAGATGTTCTAAGGATGAAACCTTCAATTACGTTATTTTTTTCCGTTTATATACAATTCGTAATGATCACTTTTGTCCGGACTTTTTCCACAAAGGCGCGATTACTTCGAGTAATGAATCACCTCTTTTTTCTTAGATACAGAGTTCCAAAAACTACCTTTCGCATCTTTGTTCTAAGACCGATAACCTAAATTACGGTATTTTTTTTGTTTACAAGTATGTTTTTTATAAACAAATTGCTGTCGATTGAAGAAATGAGAAGGCGTGTGTGTGCTCATTCTCGATTATGATACGTAAAAGCAGTCGTTATATCACTTTCACACCTATTCCCTTGCTTTCTCTGATGGGCTGTCGTTTATTTCCAAAGCACGCGTTCCCTACCACGAAGCCTCGAACAAAACGGTCTCGGATTGTTCCCGTCGTAAGGACGATTTGTCATGATGTCGACGAGATCTCGAGGAAAAGCCAGTAGCCAGCAGCAGAGAACCGGAAGATCTGAGGATAGTAGTGTCTGGCGCGCAATCAATTACGCGTTCCGTAATCTCGTCCAAGGAATCGCGAGAAGGGACGTGAAAGAAAAGGGACTGAATCCTGGATCGTCTTCGTCCTGGTCGTTTAGTTCAATGCAAAGTCCGAACAGAGCGAGAAGTCACGATTTCCCACTTTTTGTTTTTTTTTAACCGTCTCTCATTCTTTCCATCTCGACCAACCAACCCCTCGACACGTTGCATCACCGCTCAAAGCTCGCCCAAAGCTTTTTATATTAGTTTCGCCAGCGGGAATCGCTTCCTTGGGTACACACAGACTCCGAGAGAAATTGAGAAAAAAAATATAGAAAGAGACGGAACGTCACCGACCGTCGTTAATCGCTTCGAGGGAAAAGCGCCCCATCCACCCACGACGGGATTCCCGTTAATTTCTGTGGAATTCTACTCAACCCCCCTTCAACGTGG
Source organism: Odontocolon sp. PSUC_FEM 10030002 (assembly GCA_018906895.1). NCBI lineage: Eukaryota > Metazoa > Arthropoda > Insecta > Hymenoptera > Ichneumonidae > Odontocolon > Odontocolon sp. PSUC_FEM 10030002. Next base: position 8,908 of record JABMBT010007591.1, read on the forward strand.
GGATGAAGAACGTACGGAGGACGTACGCGAGCTCGGCTCGCGCACGGATTGATGAGCTTTCGAGGGTAAAAGCGTCGCTCTCTCGTGCCCCGGACGCTTCATCAATAAAGCCAGGAACGGCGGCGTGCCTCATCACTCCGGGCAAAAGGTCACGGCTCTCTCCCCCCTCCCCCACCCTTCCACCTCATCCTCTCGATCACTGCCAGCACGACTCTGTCGTCCCTGTCTGTACGAATCGTCGCTCGACGTATGAGAAATTGATTCACACGCCACATATATTATTTACGTGCCTCGTCCTATGTTCGCTGTCTGGTGAACTATTAATTGATGATTATGAATAAGAAATGTAAACAACGAATTATTTCGCCGGTTTCGTACAATTTTTTGATACCTACCAAATTTAAAGATATATCGTTTGGATTAGGCTGGGATATCCTTGAAAGTTAGGTTTTCTGGCTGTTTTGAATTTCATGAACGGACAATGAAACAGACGATCGGTATCGAAGATAAAGGGGAAAAGTTTAAGCGAGAAGCGAGAGTCTCGCGGCAGAAAATCGTGGTAAGGGTCGGGCGACTTCTACTACCTTTTGTGTATCGATCCGCCACAATTGCGGTAGGTCTTGGTTCCCGAGAGGGTGCCCATAAGCACCCCCGACGACTCGTGAAACTCTTATCCCAGTTCAAGGATGAATTTCAAGGGCGGCCCGTCCAGCCACGCACGTTTCGGCAGTCCATCCTGGGTTGCTGTGCGTGGGACGATAAAACGAGGGAAAGCCCGAGCCGAGAAAAGGGGAGAGAAAACAAGACCGTGAAAATAACAGCGACATGGGTGAAATTCGTTTAAGACTCTTGTCACGAAAGAAATACTTCCTACCTATATCTCATTTAAATTGGAAAAAAAAAATCAAAATCTAATTAAATTATACAACTAAATTCTGATCAATTGTCACGCATATATAGTTAAATAAATATAATGGCATTATAAAAGACACTTTCCATTCGAGTAATGTGTAATTAAGCGTGCGGTCACCCGAGTTCATTTACGTTGCAGCGTAACAGGATAGTAATTTACTCGAGTTTTACGCAACATTTGCGCCAATAAAGTTTAATTAAAAGCTTGGTACAGTATTTTTATACGAGATACTGCGAAGAGTATTTCATCATAAAAAAATCCACAGTGTTAAGCCCAACTAATGTTAACGATATTGCTGTTAATAATAACACTTTCCTGGGTACAAAATTAACAACGACGATGCTGTTGGGTGAGTGTCGATATGATTTACACAGATTAATATCAATATGGTGTTGTTTTTATGATTCACGAAGTCTGATGGCCGGTTGCACATTATGTAACGTTTGCAATTTACGTGACAGAATTTCCACGTACTTGTATGGTTACGGAATAAATAATGGGTTAACACTGCTCATTTACACTGCAATTTGTGTGGAACTATACAAACGCACCATTTCAATGTTAATTTTAACACCACGTTTTTTACAGGGCATCAGAAAATTCCAAAGGTCTAACAACATCCACTACAAATAATTTATTTTGTCTGAAGTGTCTAAAAAAAACTGAACGTTTTTTGATAATAACGTTCTGGTTTTCGCAATTTAATATTCTGCAGGTAGATGCTCTTGTCGGCAGTATCGGATTTCTCTTTATACCGAGATCCTCGAATTCCAATCAAAGTTTTGCTCGAACCTTTCGCGCATCGGGAATACTTTGGTATACGAGGGTTTTCATCGAGACTCGGGTCGGTTCTCGATCGGGCTTGGCATATAACAAGATTAACAGGAAGACGTTCTTCGCCCAAGAGGGTCTCTGGTATCGAGCATCACCAACGTCTTCGTATATCGTACGGCAACCTGCAAACTGCAAACTTCCGTCTAACCTGTATAACAGAGCGGTATACGTACCTCAAATTCGTATATAGTTCTACTACTCTGTATTCATCTCACTCTTGAGCGCATCCGTACCCCCTCTCTCTCTCTCTCTCTCTCTCTCTTTCTCTCTCTCTCTCTCTCTCTCTCTCTAAATTTAATCAACGCCTTCGGTACCCGCGAACCTCGGGCTGTTACGGATTATATTACTTGGAAACTATCCCGGGAATAGGAACATGGAACGTCGCACCGCGAAACCACTGGCTTCTCGGTCAAATATTATAATCCCGATTTATAATAGTTCACGTTTGCTAACAGTGAAACGGCCGTGAAATCATTTCGAGAAATTAGCAGGCTTATCCAACTTCATTCAGGGAAATTATGAATTTATATTTATGTTAATTATGAGTAATATCAGGAAATCTGATACGTTTTATCGTCCGTCGGTTTTTCCAAGGATTCTAATCCCATAAATTGTAGTGAATCACTCTTGTCGACTCATCGTGAATTAATGTCTGCGGTGGAAGGATCGATTTGGATATACTTGTAAGTAGACATATATAGCGACAACGTTTTGGGTATTAGCCACGTGGAAAGATCGTCTTTCAGTCGCTGGAGATCACGACAGCGTTCCTTTTTAATTAATCCTCCGACGCTGTCAAATCTCTCGACTCCACAAAGCTTCTCTCTCTCTCTCTCTCTCTCTCTTTTCTTCTATGTCCCTGGCGACTTTGGAGCCTGTGGGTGTGAATGCTTCACCTTGGGGTGTACGAAGTGAATGAAGGAGAAAAATAAACGAGAGTTCAACCCTGACGAAAAAGGGACAATTTCAACCCCTTCTAGGTATCCATCGCTTGTACATAGATGGCAACCTCCCACCCTAAAAATTTCAAATTCTTCGGCAAATTCGTTGAGCCACCAGCATTATCGCGGGACTAGCGAATGCGACGACCAAGCGTGAGCGAAAACTCGGCACGAATAACGAAGTCGAGTATAACGAAGTCGAGTAACAAGTCCAGTAACGAAGTCCGGTTTAACGAAGTTGCCTAACGAAGCCCCACGTGGAACCAGCGATTTTGTAAGGGATGCTAGGAGGAAGACGAAGAAGAACAAAGTGAAGAAGAAGGGACCATTAGAAATTCCATGAAACCAAAGATTCGAGAAATTACGTTCGAGTGAGGATGAACCGCGTTGTGTCTGTCTCACGCAATTTTTATCGTGAAACCGCTGATACCCTTCGTTACTCGAGCTGTTTTTTTTTTTAGCGTGATTAATTATAAGTTTTAATTTTTACCCAGAGGGTAGTTGAGCCTAAAGAATTCTTTAAGAATTTTAAAAGAATTTTTGTCACTCGTTTAAAGTTTTCGACCGTCGTTTATAGGTTCGACGAGGACGAAAGGGCGTACCGTTTTAGTATTCTTTGTGAACGTATGAGGAGCAAAAAGATAGAAATAAGCCGAAATGACGACGATGTTTGCCTTACGAGAGATTCGAAGAACGTAGAATACGTTTGCCAGGCGTCGATGTGTGCGGAGAAATCGTGCGGGTCGCATAGCGCCTCGTAAATCATTCCTTGCAGGAGTGGAAAAGAGCTTTACTTTAGCAGCAGAGACTCTCGGAAGAAACATCGGCGGACACCAAACATCGTGCATCATACGAATAGTAGAAATATCCGCCGACTGTGCAGACTCGGAGAATCGAGTCTGCAATTTCATTGGCATTTTGTATAGATGGATAGGGTAAGCCATATATAATAAATGTCACTTTAACACAAAGTTTACCACTAGTTATTGGCAGCATTCCTTTTTTTTCAATCGTACCTACAGAAAATAAAATTAATAAATTCAATAAATTCGATCAGTTTTAAATATATTGTATATGCCCTTTTAAAAAGTATTCACAAATTACAAATAAAAAAAAAAGTTTCCATAACTCAATGTGTAAAATAAAGAGTCCTATTTTCGGTAATGTACAAAAATGGTATTCAGGTGCATTTACGAATGCTATGCAATCCCTGTCTGATCCCTTTCCACCCAACTAAAAACACGCTTCGATAACCCCGATAACAACGAGTCGAACTATATTCCCATCCATATTCGACTATTCCGTAGAATATTTCGGTACACAGAATCGAGTGAAGTCTACCCTGTACTATAAATGGGGGTGAGAGACTAGGTGGGCTGTGCATCGGTATTCAGAACGCAAAAGGCAACCTTTGCATTTTGAAATTCGCGCAGAAACCCTCCAACTCCAATCCACCCTATCTCTAGTCAGGGTTACACACACACGTGTATAAACACACTTGTGCGATACGTGCTCGTTGCCATGGTTGTCTAAAGAGGGTGAAAAAGGGGTGGACGCGAAGGGTAGAAAGATTTCTCCTGCATGGTCGAACGCAATGCATACGAGTATTATATATAGTTATACAGAATGGATTCCAGGGAACAGACGTAGAACTCGAGGAATCATCCCCTCGCGCACGACCACGCCACCTCGTTTTCCACCCTCTTCGTCATCATTGCTGTGGCTCTCTCGTTCCTCGATACATTTTACTTCCTACTCTCCACCCTCTGCTATCCCTCGTATCCTTTCACTCTTAACTCCGTCGTTCTGCAATGCACTCGTTCTCGTAACTAGTTAGGCAGGACGAAAATCCTCCCCTATGCGTGGCGATAACGAGAATAAATGTAAAATAGGGAGTGAACAGGGAGAAACTCGTGAAGAGGATTAAAAAAAGGGAAGATCTTTTTTCCCTCGTGGAATATCCAATGTAAATAGGCTAACCACGTGTTTTAAAATTTATCTTCAATTTCACAAGATAATAATATTTTTCCAATTTCGTAATATGATATTATACGTAAAGTTTGTTATATACAAAAGTGAAACTCAAAAAAAAAAATGTATATCATAGTTGGAAAAAAATATGAAAAAGATCGGAGATGATAAGCCGAAAGTAAAGACGCAATTTGCCGGAGCCCACGCGTATTGATTTTTCTTGTATTTGGGGTAGGACGACAGTCCGATACGCACGCGGCAGTCTCGGTAGTTGAGGAAGTCGTCGTCGTCTTTGTCGTAGCTGTGTTACGCGAAAAGAACTTGCCCTAGGGCTCGCGGATATTCGTGAGAGAGGTCGAGGAGCCCGGTTCAACGTCGTCAAGATTTATCGCACGTTTGGGTTGGGAACTGCACGAAAGCTTTGTAGCAAACGAGGAAAAAAGTAGGAACTCGAGTTATAAGCAAATACGCACCATATATAGGAACACATTTTTCGCTAGAATGCACAAAAGTGCATTTCATGAAATGCATCTTCCCAGTATTTTTATCTCTCTCTAAGGAATATTTTTTATACGTCGAGTAATTCTGCCCAATTCTCGTAAATTCTCAGCAAACTTCTCGCTTTACACTTTGTAGGATGGTGCAAATAATATAGAAAATTTAATGACAATTGCGCAAGATAATGATGATCAAGTTTGCTATGTGTTGAAATATTAAATATTTTTATGGGACTGCATATATATTTATATCTGTGACTTACCTTGATATGATAGGAGTTGAGCTTGGTCCTGGGCAGACTATTGAATGCGCTGAAGTCCAGACGACGTGAAAAGATTCCGTTCGCCCCACAGCTTTGCCTGTAATAAGATAACACACTGTATTAACTTTGAGGGATTCTTTAACAGCTGTATGTATACCAGGCCAAACGGTACAGTGATTCGCTTTGAAACCAGACGATAAATATAGTCTTTGGCATAGTTGTGTCTCTTTATGACTGATACCATTCATTATAGAGATTACTCACTATACACCATTCATTACAATTGCATTGTTTTCACGCTTTGGAAAATACTGATTACACGCTGTGTTAAGATTTGGTACCGTCGTAAACCGATTAATCTTCTTGAAAATTTGAAAGTTTATAGAAATACATGTAATCTAATTCTTCCTAACATTTTGATTCGTTTGACCATGGCCTAATCGAGATGTTATTTATTAAAGTTAGCATCTTTTGTACATAAGTCATATCCCAGCCTATCGTAAAATGTACAATTCTCATTGTTAATTCAAAAGGTTCTGAGTAATGTTATTGAAAAAGTAATCAGTTGTAGAATAAGATTCCAGGAATATGATGAAAATACAATCGATTTTTTTTTATCACTTTGTTGTAAAGATATTACCGGACAAAGTTAATCCTTGGTTGGATTTGACTTTGACTCGTGACATCTCAAAAAATACCTCGTAAATTGTTTTGAAATTTGGATATGTTTTTCGTTTGCATCTTCTCTCTGTATTGCCATATTTTTTATGAGCTCATGTTTGTTAATTTTTCGCTCTTACGATCTTTATTCACAGCGTGGTCCGCGGTTTCCATAGTATCCAATGTTTAAAACAACCGAACTGTTGTATGGCTAATATCTGAATAACATTCTGGAAACGCGATTTTTCTCTTCGTTCTATCAACGGTGGGAAACCTACTCTTTCATTGTCGCATAAACAAACATAGGGTCAAGTTTCTAGGAAAAAAAATTGGTAAACTACCTTAAAGTTTTAACGAAAATTCGAGTGATATTCGTCTGATATCGATTACAACCTGAAGTATGTGTTTTTTATTGTATTTTTTTACATTTGAAAGTGAAGACTTGAAATTGATGGGAAACTTCCTGCTACTGTCACTGCTGCTGCTGTTCCTGCTGTCAGAGCTGCAGCTCGTTCTTGCGCTGAAAGGGGGGGCTCTGCGTGCACCAGTTGCAGGCGATGTGGAAAAAAAATATCATCAACACGATGCGAGGAGTGCAAGAGGGAGCGAAACGAAGAATGAGAGATAGAGAGAACCGATGGCGGCGTATTTGGCCTTCACCTTGGCCTCCACTTGTCCGGGGCGTCACCGATTCTCTCTATCGCTCTCCCTACTGTGCCGATGGGCCTGCGCGTTAGTTATTTTCGGCAATGTCAGTCCGGGGTCGCGAAAATATTGCGCTGCAACGCTTCGGAACCGAAAGGGGGAACCCATGTTGGCGTCGTCGACTCACGCAGCTGTGCGACAGTTCGAATCGTGGAAAAAACAAAACGCAATGCAGAGTTACACAATCGTCGAAGCACGAGACTCGATATACATACGAGAATGACTCGATAACCCGACCCGCCTTTTCGCTAAGAATACGCGACTTGGTAAAACAACTTTGAAAGAACTTTCTTCGTCCCTCGAGATTACATGTTTATCAAACTGATATCATTCACAACACATGCCTACTGAAATTTAATACACGTAATTACATATAAAAGAGAGGCTCGATAAAAAGAATATAGAATTAGTGATAAATTATTGACGCAATCAAGTTGCAACGATACCCTCGGAATTTGCCATCAAAAAGATATTTGCATGTGAAATTTAATGCCTAAAGATAATATTATAATCGACGATGCGGGTAAGCAGGAATGTTGTCACAGGCAAATGCAAAGCACGTACTTGGCCTTTCCGTGGGCAATCGCGGAATAGAGAAAAAAAAAGAGAGGAAGACGAAAAAGAATTAAAAAAAAAGTGAGAGCGAAAAAGGATGAAACGACATCGCGAGGAAGTGAACGAGAAAAAAAGGTAATAAAGCGCCGGCGCTGCTCAGTCAACGAGAGGTGACGCCGGTGTTAAACATATTTTATAGTCAAATTTATAAACCTCGATGGCTTGGGGAGGGGGGACCGGTTCAGGCTGTGAAGAAAGGACGACCATGTGTTATTACGAAAACGAAGGTGTGCAGTCGGATAGAATACGTGAGTTGTAAAGGCGTTGGCAAACGAAAATGCCGACAAGAGAGGCTCCTTGAATAATATGTCAGCGCAGTCACCCAATGCGTAAAAACTCGAACAATAAACAACGAAAAGATCCATGTATATATAGAGATTCTGTTTGAAATTAATATTATAATCATCCAGATGGCAATCATTTTTAGGCAAACAAAAAGGTTGATGGGATCAGTCA